>APFE030293437.1:0-22233 GCA_000404065.3 Pinus taeda | reverse complement strand
TATGCCTGTTTTGAAATACTTTTATTTTTTGAATCAGTAACCGGAGAATCCACAGTGTGAACATTTTTATGCTAACGTTTCAAATCCCAACTGGGACCCATCATTAGGACTTATGAATGATGATAAAAGAAGAGTTGCTTAGAAGGAAATAAATAATAATGAGGCGCCGATATTAGGAATGAAAGGTCTCGTACTTCAGCCTTGGCAGAGCACTCCTCAAAAACAAAACACCATATCTACTTGGAAAGCGCCTCAATTGTCGCAAGGGAGGAGTAGCATCATAGACGAAAGATCAGAGAAGCCCTCGAGATTATCAAGCATCCTCATAATCTAAACAGAGACAATGGCATGGAGATTAGCAGGAGTTGGCTTCCCTTGATCAGGGAAATCAGGATCGCCAACACATCCCAGGTATATCATATTTTTTACCTTTATCATTAAATAAATAATAATTATAAAAATAAAAATAAATAAACAAATAATTATATATATTAAATATATCAATTAATTTAATATTAATTATTAATTATTTATATATAATATATATATATATTATATATATATATTATATTATATATATATATATATATATATTTGTGTGTAAATTGGACTATTTCTATTATAATACAAAAAAAGTACAGAGGGTTACATTTGCCGCCATGAGTTGGCTACCTTAACAAGATGACAATGAAACTGAGACTGAGCCCGAAGAGCTATCCGCTGACCCCAAACAAGAGCTATGACTATGCTCAAAACTTCAAAACGCTGAATCATCCACTCCCTGTTATCACGAGGGAGGAGTTTGCAGACCTTATAGTACTGTTATGGTTCTTACCGTCACTGAAATTACATAACATGACTGACATATACCTAGACATAGACATTACAGACGCTTATGTAAAAAGCCAGGACTGAATTAAACATTACAGACTCTAATATGGAGATAGACATAGACAAAACTGACTCACAGTGTTGACAATAGCCGCTGCCATGACTTCTAGAAACAAACTGAACATAGGAGAACCATACCACCCCGAACGTCCAGGCCGCTAGCTTAGGTGTAAGGATTTGGAGGCTCCTCCACCGCAGCACTGATAAATGTGCCTTCTGGTTCCTCCACCACCGGGCAGCCATAGGATTCTGATGCGCTCGAGTCGGTGTGCGACGCGTTGTCGCTATCAGGCGCACTTGGACCTGCTTTGTTCCTCGCCACCTCACCCGAGGCTTCCACAGGCTGAGGTCGCTGACCCCGAACAGGCAATGGTGGCCTTGGAGCTGCTGGGTCGTCTGGCCTATCAACGTGCTCACATTTTTCAATGCGCACTGAGACGTAATACACGGCATTGTCCATTGTGCAGGTGTGTCTAAACCGGGTTGATGAATGCCCGCCGAACGGGCATACCACAGTTCGTCCCCTGCCTCTCCCTCTTCCGCGCTCTGTGGATCGTGGCGGACGAGTTCCCTCCGAAGACTCTGAAGAATGTGGCGCAGAGGCATGAGATCTGGCTCTGCCTCGCGAGCCACCCCTCCTGCAGGCACCCCGCTGTCTTTCTCGTGGCATTTTGTGACCACCGCCGCCTCAACCACAGCCCCAAGTCTGCACTGAGGTCACAGAGAAACCCAAGGCCAAAGGCGACCTGAATAGTGACTCGCCCTGAACCCGGACTGAGCAGTGTGCCGCAGGGTTACAGCTCGAACCCAGACACTAAGAGATGGCGTTGCCTTACCACTCGAATCAGGGCCACAATTCACCTGGCCACAGCTCGAACCAGGGCCACAATTCAGACTAAGACCAGACAATTCGAACCAGAACACCTTAATTTGAACCAGGACATAGATCGAACCAGGACACAACTCGAACCAGGACCACAATTTTAACCCAGACCAACAATCGAACCAGGACTCTGAGCTACGAATGACCAGGTAAGCCTAGCTCGAAGCCGAGGCTTTCAGAGACGAGGGCCGAGGTTGTTGCTTGGCAGCATTGTCCCGCAAAGCCAACATCCGAAGACTGAACTCTCCTCTCACCAGCAAGTCCAAACCTGGTTGCAAAGAACCAGAGCTTCGCTCTCCTTCCAATTGACCCCCTCTGGACATCGGGCTGATCTGTCTGCGCCTAAAACCTTTGCCTGCGTTTGAAATCCCGCCACCTTTAATGCTGGCTGGACAGCTTCGGGATCCTTCGTTCCATTTGGCCTGAGTAGGCGGCCACTTGGCAATGAATGCCGCCGCCCTCTCCATAAATATCTCACCTATCACCCGCATCCGGGGGTGAGAGATCCTGAGTTGCCAGAGATAGGCAAACTTGTTGAAGTTGAGAGTCTGTAGTGTCATTGAGCTTACCTGAGTAGGGGAGGCCATTCAGATCAACTCCTTGATTGGCTAATTGATCAGCAACCTTATTGGCGGATCTTTTTACATGATGGGAGATGATGCTGTTGGGGCTTCTGAGCCTCACTTCCAGTGATTCTAGTCTGCTGAGCAATATCCAGCTGGAAGCGACTTTGGTTGCAGGTGTTCCCGCTTGAATTCTGACTGCTGCGTTGATCAAAATCTGGGAGTCTCCCTCTACGATTAGCGGATAAAAACCATGTTGGTCAGCGATGCCTAAACCTGTCCATAGTCCTTCCAATTCAGCTACATTATTGGTATCGTATCCAATCGATCCAAAGAAGACATGCTGTATGTTCCCTTTGTCATTGCGAATGACTCCATCAAATCCCGCGGGTCCGGGATTCCCCTTAGCTGCCTCGTCGAAATTCAGCTTGAAGGCAGCCGAGGCTGGGGGGGACCAGTGAGTAGGGGAGACACACTTGATAGGTGACTGAGTGGGAGGAGGGGAGGAGCAAGAAACATGAATATCCCATGACTGCCATACTTTTATCTCATGGGGGGATGATGGCCAATCCGTTTCTTGCCAAGTCCTGAGCGCCAGAGTCTCTTGAATGCTTTGCTTGAAAAGAGTCCACAGGATATCTGGAGGCCGCTTCTTATCGTTGAAAACTCTGTTGTTTCTTTCCTTCCATATGGTCCAATAGAGAAAGTCGGGGATAAGTGTCCAGAGTGTGTTCAATAGGGGACTTTGATATGGCGTCTTGCGCCAGGTTCTCAAAAGATTAGCTATATCTTCTTGACGATTTCCTAATCTTTGAGTGCATCTATCAATGCGATTCTAAAGAAGCATTGCAAGGGGGCATTTTTCCATCAGATGCAGGATGGTTTCTGTATGTAGAGAGCAGTTTGGGCATTGAGATGGACCTATAAAACCTCTGCGTTGCAGATTATCCCAGGTGAGTATTCGTTTTTTGCTCAAAAGCCATAAGAAGGTAGAGACTTTAGGCCACATAGTAGATTGCCAGATGTTGCCCCATAACTGATCTTTGTCGATGGTGTTTTGAGCATATCTGCGATTATAGGCTTCTTTTGTTATGAAGACCCCTTTCATTGTGTGCCCCCACCTTAATCTATCCTGCTTATTTGAATTTTTGATCTTTCTGAGTTTTAGTTCTTGTTCAATATCCTCATAGGTTTCTCCGTGCCAGTCCTCCTGCCAGGTGCACGCTGGTTTCCATTGCTGATAGTCTGTGTCTTCATTATGCTGCCAAAACTGGGTGATGCTTTCAAGGTTGTTGCGTTGCATGTGATTTTTCCATAGCGGTTTCTGAAAGATTGAAGCAAGCGATGGGAGTTGCTGCCAGGAGTCCTCCCAAAACCGCGCTGAATTCCCTGAGCGTACTTCCCAGAAGCTGTTTTCTTGAATGAATGTGCTGTGAAGTTTAGCTGCATTCCAGATCATTGATCCTGAGCTGCTAGGGTTGAATCTTATCAGATCTTCCCAGTTGCTGCCTGAAGCATATTTGGCTTACCAGAGCTTCGCCCATGGGATTTGTGGTTTGACAAGCCAGTTCCACCAAACCTTGGCGCCCATGGTATTGTTGCTGTGCAGTGGGTCCCGTAGGCCTAGTCCGCCGTTGGACTTTTGTTGGCAGACCTCTGGCCATTTTACTAAGGCCCATTTCCTATTTAGACCCGATGATCCCCATAGAAAATTCCGTTGTAGATTGCGAATGCCTTTAAGGACCCATTTCGGAGCTGCTAGAATGGAGAATAGATAGAGAGGCATGGTTTGAAGCACAGATTTGATCAGGATTAGACGGCTGGCTATATTGAGAGACCTAAACGTCCAGGAGGAGAGTCTTGCTTCGAGCTTGTCCAGGAGCGATCTCCACGATGTTTGGTCAAGAGCTGAGAGCATGAGAGGAGCACCAAGATATTTGGAGGGAAGCGTGGCTATAGTGAAACCAAGGATGCGGGTAATGTTTCTCTGAGTGGAAGGAGGCGTGTTGAAGAAAAAGAGCTAAGATTTAGAAGCATTTATGGAAGTGCCCGAGGCTTCTGAGAATAGATCAAGAAGCACTTTGAAGGATTTGGCTTCGGCTGAGGAGGGGTGTCCAAAAAGCATTGTGTCGTCTACAAATTGTTGATGCGATGATGGGGGAAGTCCATGAAGCGCGATGCCTTTAATGGTCCTTGAGGCTACAACATGATGAATTAAGCGACTGAGTCCTTCCGCCATAAGGACAAATATGAAAGGGGAGAGGGGATCCCCTTGCCTTATGCCTCTCGAAGATCTGAAGGGCTTTGAGGGGGAGCCATTGAGAAGGATGGAAAAGCTGGGAGATGAAATGAGGTTCATTATCCAACGAGTCCAAGTAGGGTAGAAGCCAAAGGAGAGAAGCATGTGCTGAATGTATTCCCAGCTGAGCTTATCAAAAGCTTTTGAAAGATCGAGTTTCATTATCATACCTGGCTTTTTGAGGATCTTTAGGGAGTGGATAACCTCATTGGATAAGATTATGCCATCCATGATTTGGCGACCTTCGACATACCCTGTCTGCTCTGGAAGAATTAGAAGAGGCAGGAGGGGTTTAAGTCTATTGGCGATGACCTTGGAGATGAGTTTGTATATGACATTGCAGAGGGCAATGGGCCGAAATTTATCTGGCGTGTGTGCTTCCTCCCCTTTGGGAACGAGCGCTATAAAGGTGGAGTTCAGGGAAGGGAGGAGCCAGTGCATGGTTCGAGATTCCTCTACCAGATCCCAGACTTCGCTGCTTATTAGATCCCAAAATTCATGAAAAAAATTAGATGTGAAGCCATCCGGACCAGGAGCCTTACCATCTTTGAGCTGCGCCATTGCGTCCTCCACCTCTTGCTTGGAGACCGGTTGAAGAAGGCTTTTATTGTGGTCTGCTGTGATAAGCTTGGGAATGTGCCTTGTGATCTTTTGAATGGCCTCCGTTCTGCTTCTGTCAGGCTCTTTGAGTATGTCTTGAAAGTGATCTCTGAGCTCTTTTTCTATGTCTTCATGCCTTTCTAGTTTTTCCCCCTGGCTGTTATTGATGAAGGCAATATTATTGTGCATTCTTCGCTGGATGGTGGTGCGGTGGAAGAATTTGGTGTTTTTTTCCCCTTCCTTGAGCCATTTTACTCTGGACTTTTGATGCTAGAGTATTTCTCTTGCGATCTTCTTGCTTCTAGGGCCGTCCAAAGGTTTTGTTCTTTGTGGGCTAGTTCCTCTGTTCTGCCTTCTGTGATGATGGTTTGTTGGAGAGCACTCATTTCCTGCTCTAAATTTTTCCTGGATTCCGTGATGTTTCCAAAATGATTTTTGTTCCAGGCCTTCAGCACTTGCTTGAGATGCCTTAGTTTTTGTTGAAATTTGTACATTTTGGCTCCTTCTGGACGAGCGAAGGTTCTCCATGCAGTCTGGACTATTTCCTTGAAGTTTGGGTGACTGGACCAAAAGGCTTCATAGCGAAAAGGTCTGTTGCATTGTTTCCCGGGTCTGGTCCATTGCAACATAATGGGCCAGTGATCCGATCCCCCTTGAGGCAGAATGGAGGCATGAAAGTCTCCTCCCAAATGTATGGCATTGTCTGAGAGTAGAAATCGATCCAGACGAGAGGCTATGTGGTGTACCCCTCTGCGTTTGTTCGTCCAGGTGTAGGTGCTGTTTGAAGTTTGGACATCGATGAGTTGATTACTTCTGATGAATTCCTTGAAGCTGGTGCTGTCTTCTTCCAATTTCCTGCGTCCTCCTTTTTTTTCCTCTAGGTGTGTGATAATGTTGAAGTCGCCTCCACTGATCCATAGAGGATAGCGCCTAGAGGAGTTCAAGCTTGTTAGCGATTCCAGAGCTTTTATTTTGAGTTGCTGATCTTGGGGGAAGTATGTATTGGTTAGATGTCCATGAATATCTATTCCAATGAGATGAAATGTGGCCTGAATAAAATGCCGAGTCGCTTGGAAGTCTTGCAACTGTAGGATCTGCGGATTCCATGCTATGGATAGTCCCCCTGATGCTCCCATCGCATCTATAGATATGGATTGACTCCCGCTCCAAGTCTTGTTGAAGAGCCGCTCTATGGCAGTGTTGGTACTCTTTGTTTCTTGGAGAAACACTACTGCTGGTTTTTCAGACTGTATCATGCTTTTTAACATTTTATGTTTTGCGGAGCTGTTGAGCCCTCTCATATTTCAAGAGATGAGCTTCATGAGGAACTATGGGGATGGGCCTTGTAGAACCTTGTTAATTTCGGGAATCTCCCAGATTCCATTAATTTTTCACCTAAAATGATAGTTCGTTGCAGCTCTGTTTTGCGCCCACGTTGCTTTGATTCTTTTAGGATTTTTTTTCCATCCCAGGGGCTGCCTGCCTGAACTCCTAGGCATTTCTTGTGCTGAGATTTGTTTAATACTCCTTCCAATCTATCTATGTCCCCAGGGGGTATGGTAGTATATGCTTTCTTCTTGCACGCCTCCTCTAATTTGAGGATGTCTAGCCCATCCAAACTTACATTCTCTATATCTTCTTCCATGTTGATGGGAACATTCAGGTGATCTACCATGGTCTCTTCATGTAAACTGAGAGCTAGAGCCGCATCTAGATCCATGTCTGAGAGCTGCGGATCCGTTTCTGTCATTGGCATTTTAAGCTTCGATTTTAGAGGAGCTCCTATTATCTCTGAAGCGGATGGGTGCAGAGGATTTTTATGAATTGTATCAGCAAATGATGGGGGCGGAGAGGCTTGAGAATCTTTTTGGAGCAGAGGGTCAGAGGGATCCTCCGAAGTGAGGATCTGGAATCTATTCGAGGTGTCGATTTTCTTGTGGCTGGGGGAGGGATCTTTCTGGGTATTTGGAGAGGAGGGAGCAACATTCGTCTTCTTGGCATGTCTTCGGCGGTGGGGGATTTTGACAAACCCCTCAGAGTCTTGGGCAAGCTCCTTTGCTATGGGTTGGCTTTGGACATTCAGAGGACATTCCCTGAACAAATGCCCATGTTCATGGCATTTACGGCAGCGAAAAGGAATATGTTCATAATCAAGAGGTTGAATCCATTCATAATCATCGTGATAGAGGCTTACCGAATCCACTAGGGTCTTTTTGAGTTGCATCTGGACGCAGATCCTTGCATAGGAGGTAGATCCTCGTTTTTTTGTTTCCTCAGCTACCTTGATGAAAGTTCCAATGTTGTTGCCGATATCCTGTAGTGTTTCTTCTCTCCAGTATTCCGTGGGTAAGGAGTACAGGCGGATCCAGACAGGCACCTGACTGAGGTCTTCTATGTCTAGATTGAATCTGGGTTTCCAGTCCCGTAAGAAGAGACCCGCGGAGTTGAAAAAATAGGGGCCGCCTTCAAATATTCTTGTTTTGTCCTCTAAGCAGGTGAATATGGCCGTAAAGAAGCCTTTAGGACCCATAAGCACGGAGACGTGCCCTTTTGGCTTCCATTTAGAGGCGATCCAGCCATACAAGGCTTTTTCTGTTGGCCAGAAGCCCAAAAATTTTCCGATGAGCGCATGGTCTGTCATATATTGTATCTCGCCATTGATTCGATGGCTGGGAAGCTCCACTCGGATTCTTTCAGGTGCTTTGGGGATGCATGTTGTCGATCTCGTCCTTGTTTGTGACGCCTTTGGACTCTCTGGAATTTATTCATCCGTGTGTGCAGTCTGATCTGGATTTATTGGCTGTTCAGAGCTCTGTCCTGGCTCGGTGAGCGGATTCGTAGAAGCCTGGGTTTTCACTGGTGCGCCGTCAGCTGTGATGTGGTCGCGCGTAGGAGGGGAAGGTTGGGTACCCGCCCCTCCCATTTGGGAGGACATGATGCGATGCTCAGTCAAGCTTTGTCAAGTCTGCTGCTAACGGTCCTGATATGAGCGCCGCACTGTGCACAGCCTGTGAGCAGATGAGCAGGTCTGCGCATTGGCAGTAGGTTGCAGAGCGCTGCTAGGGTTTCCAGTAATATAAAAATATTATATTTTATATTATTATAATATTATAAAAATATAATTCTTATTATATTATTATAATAATAATATAATAAGCTATATATATTAATAATAATAATTAATTATTTATTTTATTATTATAATTAATTAATATATTCGGATTATTTTTTTTATATATTATTATAACAATAATATAATATAAAATAATTAACAATAAACAATTCACAATTATATTGAATTATTTTTGTAATGTAATATTGTATTATTATTATAATAATATTAACTTAAATAACAAATCATGATCCAACATAATTAGAATTTGATAAAGAGTTTATTATGTGGTATTTTTTTAAAGACTAACTATTTATAATTATAATAACTATAAAATAATAACAACGATATTCTTAAATATGTATATATTATGATTATTATATAATATTATTATAATTAATATAAAAATATTAATTAATAATAATTAAATAATTATTATATTGATTTTTAACTGTAGAGTTGAGATAATGAATTTGATTGGAGGAGGGGGGAGCGATGAGAAAGAGCCGCACTGGTAAGGAACCTTAGGGTTTTGCAGCGTGTCGGCGCACCAGAGAAGCACTCGGGAAGATCGAAGCTTAGCGAAGGAGCAGGAGCCCTTATTTAGCCTGGTAAGAAGCCGCGTGGGGGAAAATAGAAAGAGGAGAACAGTTTCGATCGCCCAATTCTGAAGGCGGCCATGGAAGGCTTTCCGGGGAGGGGAGAGATCCCCTCCTTTAAAAATGTGGTTTCCGAGGAATCCAGCGGCAGAAGCAGATCAGAACCACAGATGGACAATGGCAAAGATACCCCGGTCATGGGCAGTCAATGGCAAGCAAAAATGGGAGGTAGATGCCTTCCCAGGGCTCAGAAACGACCAAGGTATGTGATCCCAAACAATAAACTGGAAGATTACCACTCTTATATGAAAGACCATGCTTTAATCTGTAAGTTTATAGGTTTCTGGCCCTCTGAGAGAGATTTGGTAAAATGGATTCAATTAAGATGGAAACCAAAAGGGCATATTGACCTGAAACTGGGAGCCAAGGGTTTCTTACAGTCATTTTCGTAAATCTGGAGGATAAGGAAAGAATCTTCGAAGAGGGACCATATTTCATGAATAACGCGGGGCTATTCATGAGACACTGGGAGGAGAGGTACAACCCAGATGCAGAAAAACTGCTTGCTGCTCCCGTATGGGTTCGGCTATTTGGATTACCATCAGAATTTTGTAACCCTGAGATTTTAGAAGGAATTGGAAACACAATAGGGGCTTTTGTAAAAGTTGCAGAATCAACCAAAAGGGGAAAATTTACATCCTACGCAAGGATCTGCGTATATATGAATATAGCAGAACCGTTGCCTGAATTTGTGGAAGTGGAGTATCATGATGAGATTTGGCAGCAGCCATTAGACTACGAGCACATTCCCTTCAGATGTCGTAAATGCCATGAATACGGTCACCTGTACAGGGAATGCCCACAGAACAGGGAAGGAGAGCTTAAAAGAATAATAGAAGAAGAGCAAAGAAAAACGGTGGCAAATGAGACAACAGAAAGGGGCTTTAGGGAAGTCCATAGGAGGCAGAAACCTCGCTCCGAGGATAAGAAAGAGCAAACAAAAGGAAAAAACATCCCAGTGGAAAATCAAAACAAATACCAAGCCCTCCAAGACGAGGAAGAGGAGACAAAAGAAAGCAAACAGGAAGAGCCAGTTATGGAAATTGTCCCGATGGAAATCACAGCGGATACCCTAGGCAAAACCAGCAGTCAAACTAAAGGAGCTAAAGTTGAAATGGGCGAATTACAGGAAACAACAGAAGAACAACTCACACAAGGGTCAGACAAGCAGAAAGAGAATGAGACTGAAGAAGAGAGGATAATGAAAAAACTATTGCAAGAATGGAGAAACTTAGATGAGAGATTCATCCCTGAAATCCAGAAGCAGCAATACAAGGAGGCCTTTCAAAAGTTCAAGGAGAAGAAAGGGGGAGTGATGGAGACCGGATCGGAGCAATCAGAAGTGCCAGGATCTCAAAGCGTAGGAATGGATGGACATGGCAAAGGAGGAAGAAAACGAGGGAGGAAACCCTTCAATGAGACGATCCAGGCAGTAGGGGAAACTCTTGTCAATTCTGGAAAAGTGATACCTCTGTCCGAGGTATTTCAACACCCCTCTAAAAAGTTTTAAATGATTATCACAAGCTGGAACATAAGGGGACTTAACAGCAAGGGAAAGTAGAGGTACCTGAAGGAGAGACTGAAGAAAGATAAACCAAGTGTAATGTTGATCCAAGAAACTAAAATGAATCAGCAGCAGATACAGGAAATTTTGGAAAAATCTAAATCAAAGTTTGAAGTCATGGCCCAGGATGCGGAAGGGACAGCTGGTGGATTAGCAATATTATGGAACCCAGAGGAGGTAATTTTCGAAAATTGGATTAGCCTCCCTAGAATCCTTTCTGGGGTATGTAGGATAGTAGGAACGAGGGAAAGAATCCTCATTTCTGGAGTGTATGGCCCTCACCTTCCCAGGGGTCGAAAAGAGTTCATGAAGAATATTCAAGCAGTAAGAAAAATAATCCCGAATGATTTATGGATCATTGGTGGAGATTTCAATCTGATTCAGGATTTAGGAGAGAAACGAGGGGGCATCAGGAGACAGGATCCAAGCATGGACGACTTCAATGAGCTCATAACAAATCTAAGATTAGTGGACATTCCAACTACAAACGGGGTGTTCACATGGAATAATAGGAGAGGTGGCAGGAATCAGATCGCATCAAAGCTGGATAGATTTCTCCTATCGGAGCAAGTTCTAAATAGGGATGTTTTCATAGAGGCCAAAATCCTCCCAGGCTTAGGTTCTGACCACTGGCCGATATGTTTAGAAATTGATATTAAAAAAATCAAAAGCAAGAAACCTTTCCGATTTGAGTCTTTCTGGCTCAGAAATCCGGATTTCCTTCATAAAATAGAAGAATGGTGGACTCAGAGTCAAGTCAGAGGACAATGAAAAATGCATTATTTCCAATTAAGGCTTAAGGAAATAAAAAACAGAATTAGAAAATGGAATAAGGAGGTATTTGGGAATATCTTTGAGGACAAACAAAATCTTGAAAAGGCAATGGAAGAGGTCCAACAGAAAATTATCCTGGAGGGAAGAGATGAAGAAAGGAGCAAGGAGGAGGGCAGAATAATAAGCCAGCTGGAGGAAAGGAGAAAATAGGAGGAGATCCTATGGAAACAGAAGTCAAGAATAAATTGGCTTCGGGAAGGCGAGAGAAATAATAAATTTTTTCATCAAGCAATGATTCAGCACAGGCAGCGAAACCGGATTTTCTCAATTAAAAATGAAGCAGGAGAGAGAGTAATAGAACAGGACGGGATAGAGCAAGTGCTGGTTGACCACCATAAAGGGATCCTCACCGAATCCCAGGATGAAAGAGGGGAAGCAATAAAAATAATATGTAAGGAAATCCCAAAAATGATCACAGATGAACAGAACAAAGGCCTTATGCACGCAACAACACTAGCAAAGGTTGAAGAGGTGGTTATGAACATGAAAAGAGGAAAAGCACCGGGATCGGATGGCTTTATAGTTGAATTTTATCAAGCTGGGTGGAATTTTCTGGGGCAGGACATCCTGGAAGTTGTTGAAGAATCTCGGTTAAAGAACAGAATGTGGTTAGGTATTAACTCTACTTTCTTAACTTTGGTCCCTAAATCTAATAATACTGAGGAAGCTCAAGGTTTTCGACCTATAGCCCTGTGTAACATTATTTATAAAGTAATTGCTTCCCTGGTAGCTAAGAGATTAAAACCGCTCTTACCAAGCATCATCTCCCCTGAACAAACGGGTTTTGTTGAAGGAAGGCAAATCTTAGATGGTTTAGTGGTGGCCCAAGAGCTGATTCACACCCTCAACCACAACAAGTGAAAAGGAATGATGATCAAGCTAGATCTCTCAAAGGCGTATGATCGCCTGAACTGGAGATATCTCTGTGCAGTGCTGGAAGCATATGGTTTCGAAAAGCATTGGATTGAATGGATATTCAGCATGGTCTCCACCCCAATTTTCTCAATCTTGGTTAATGGTTCGCCAACAAAGACCTTTAACGCATCAAGGGGTATAAGGCAAGGTGACCCATTATCACCCTTCCTCTTTATTCTGGCAGCAGATGGACTCGGGAGAATTATAAAAAGAGAATCTCGGAGAAATAAGATCAGAGGTCTAAAGCTTTGGGGAAACGATTTAGCAATCACTCATCAACAATTTGTTGATGATATTATGCTTTTTGGAGAAGTCAGTCTCAGGGAAGTCAGGATAATCAAGGAAGTCTTGGATGTCTTCACAGACACCTCTGGCATGGAGATTAATAAGGAGAAATCGTGCACTTTCATTTTTAACACCCCGGAGGCAGTCAAGGCCCACCTCACCAGAACCTTGGGTTTCAAGCAAGGGGAATTACCTACGAAATATCTAGGCAATCAACTGGACATACATCCAACCCGCATGAAGAACTGGCAGGAAGTCATCGATAAAATAAAAAATCAATTATCAAACTGGTCGTTCAGATCTCTGAACATCGCCAGCCGCTTAGTCATTCTAAAGTCTGTTCTCCAATCAATACCAGTGTATACCATGTCCATAAGAGTAGCCTCGAAAGGCGTTTGTGCAAAACTAAGGGAGATTTTCGATAAGTTTTTCTGGGGAGGTCCAACTCAACAGACAAAATGGGCCCTCGTTTCTTGGGCAAATCTGATTCAAAGAAAGGAAGAGGGAGGTCTGGGGGTGAGGGACCCTGAAATTCTAAATAAATTCTTAGGGCAAAAATTATGGTGGAGATGGCTGCAAGGCGGGACAAATGTATGGAAGAAAATTTGGGAATACAAATATAATATGCCGGAACAAACAGATGGAAAATTGAGAATTGAGAATACCCCAAATGGGTCCTCAATTTGGAATTTAGCGAGCCAGAATAGAGATCTGATCAATCAATATGCTTTCTGGGAGATCCGGGGGGGAGAGAAAGCAAAATTCTAGGAAGATGGATGGCAGCAAAAAGGAAAGATGAAAGAAATACAAACTCTTCAAGATCTACAATAGAGAGCCCAAAGGATAGGGATGGACAATGTAAAGGACTATTGGGTGGAAGGAGAAAACAGGGAAATATGGAGAAAATGGAAAAAACCAGGAGAATGGACGGAAAATATAAACTTGGAGACAGAGGAAATTTTCCTCAAAGAAATGGATCTCAGAAAGATAAGAAACAGGACTGGGGAGGATATCCTAAGATGGGGCAGAACAATGAAAGGGACCTTCACAGTAAAGGAAGCCTACTTCCTGATAACAAGGCAAAATAAGGACGAAGAAGATCAAGACTGGAAGAGGATTTGGGAAGGATAGTGGTGGCCAAAAGTTACAATCTTTGCCTGGTTGGTTAGCAAAAGGAAGATATTAACCTGGGATAAAATTATCAAGAGGGGTTTCCAAGGCCCGTCAAGATGTAGTCTCTGTAACAGGGAAGCTGAAAATCAAGAACATCTCCTAAACAAGTGCCCTTATGCTGAAAGCATATGGGAAAAGATTAGACTCCTATTTGGTAGAACAATGAGAGACCCGACTAATATCCGAAAGACCATTAGTCAATGGGGATTAGGAAAATTCCACAGCAAAGTGGCCAGAATAATATGGAGTCTAGCGGTTGGCTTTGTGATCTGGTTCATATGGAAGGAACGCAACAAAAGAATTTTCAGGGGGCAAAATAGTAGACCAGAAAAGGTTTGGGAAGAGATAAGTCAAGCAATTAAAGAAACTGTGCTTTCAGAAAATTGGGATGAGGAGGATTGGAAGATGGATCAGAATGAAGGAAGAATAGCCTCTATGTTGAATTTAGAATTTAGTATGCTATACCCGAGAAACGAAAGGAGAAGCAACCCCCAGTTTCAAAGTCCCAATCAATTTAGCTTCCCTGAGATTCATGCTATAAAACTGAACTTCGATGGAGCCTCGAAAGGCAATCCAGGCCCGACAAGTCTCGGAGGCGTCTTTCGGGATGGAAAAGGAAAAACCAGATGGGTGTTTGCTGAATGGGTAGGAGAAATGACGAACAATGAAGCTGAACTTTGGGTTGTTCATGAGGGCCTGAGAATAGCTGTTCGAAATAGGTACTTGAACCTGGAAATTGAAGGGGACTCACAAATCACGATCGAGATGCTACAAAAACTCAAGGACGGGCAGAGATGGGATAAAGTAGCCAAAAGCTGGCAGACAACAGCCATCTTAAAAGACATTGGGGAACTGCTGAACAAGATTGAGTACAAGACCATCAATCATGTTCGACGAAACGGAAACAAGGCGGCAGATTTGCTAGCAAATTGGGGGAGCAAAGTAGCAGCTAGTAAATTGGACAGAAGCCGGCCATCCCTAGAGAATGATCACAACTGGGAAGGCCTCAAAACAATTTTAAACCAGGATCATGATGAAGTTGCATTGGACAATACAAGAGGAAACTGACCGCCCGATCGGGCTGGATGAGCTGGTGAGGAGGGTAATTATGAATTGGCGGCACATGAAACAGGTCACAGTAGATGAAGATCAAGGCATAATTGCCATAGGCAAGTGGAGCGGCCGGCAGAGAAGTGGAGCAGGTGATCTGATCGCTGGAAGGGACGGAAGGACGGCGAGGGTAACAGTCCATAATGCTACAGGCCTCGGGCTTAACCACCAGCATAACATTGTTAATGATATCGTTGGTCAGAGGAGATTTAAGAATGAAGGGCGGCGACAGGTTCAGCGCCGAGAGGAGAGTAAGAAACCTGAAGTCAGGAACCCAGAACGTTGTTGCAGCTTGGACGATTTCGTAAAGGAAGTGGGTGGAGATAATTGCAAAGGGAGAAGAAATATGGAGGCGGAAAGAAGCGGGAGTGTGAGAAGATGGATGTGCAGCGGGGGCCCTGAAGACCAAAGCAAGCTCGCAGTAGATAGGAAAGGCAAGCGAAAGGTGGAGGATGAAGTGCAGCCGAAAATACAGGTTTTTGAGATATCAGAAGAGGAGAGCGAGGAGCAGGAGGAAAACTAGGAAGAGGATGCGTGGAAAGACCGATGGAAAAGTTTACTAGCCGATGATATCGATGACGCAGAAGATGGCCCAGCTCGGTCTGCAGGAAGAGGTAGGGGAGGCTCCCGCGACAGTGGCAGAGGAGGAAAGGGACGCAGGGGCCGAGGCGGTCGTCGGAGAAAGGATCTGGCGGAGAGGAGAGGACGGAGGGGGCGTCAATGCAGCCCAAGCCTGGAGGAGGAAGCAGAGCCTACTGCGGGAGATGGGATGCGACGGACAAGGCAAACTATTGGAAACAGAGTCAGAACAGATGAGAAGGAGTATAGGGATAAATCCAATCCCAAGATCAGGAGAATTATGGAGCATTGGGAAGAAGAAGCCATCCAGGCTCAATCTGAAGAAGAGATGGAAGATTGGATTGCTCTCATGCCTGACCCTCGTCATACCAGAGGCAGAATGACCCTTTACAAGCAGTCTCTTCACTTGTACTGGGTCATGAAAAGGCTCATGGCAAAAGCCTTGGAACAGGTGGCCATGGAGATGGCTGAGATGGTACAGAGTATCCCAAATGTGAAAAAAGAACTGAAGAACATTGTCATAACCCTGCTTATGCAAGATAAAAGATTGGAGGACCTGCATCAACAGCGGGAGGCAAGTGGAGTGCTGGTGAATAAGGAAAAAGCTCAGCAAGCTGAGCCTGAAAAGCAATGATCAAAGGCATGTTTTGCTCTGTTTTGGGATCTGTTTTTTTTTGCTCTACTATAGGCATGCAAAATTTTGCTGTTTTTATAAATAGGAAGCAATATATAGGCAGAAATAGGGAAATAGATAAAGGATATGAAGCAAGGAATGAACAGTTTAAAACATTCTATTTTTGGGTTGCTGTGAAAAACTTTGGGTGGTCAAGAAACCCGGTTTCCCTTCGGGGCGGGGTGAGACCACCCTGATGCTGTAAATATTCTTTTATGTTAATAGAAAATGGATCTACCCAGCTTACAAAAAAAAAAAATCGAACTTGAGTTTGACAAGTATGCTGAAATAAACAATTATGCATATATGAGTTGAATATAATAATAGGTGACATGTTTATGTATCAATATTTTATATTTAAAATTTTGATATTTAAAAGAGCGCACACATATAAGGTATGAAATAAACACTAAAATCATGGCATATATAAATTGATAGTTGCGAAAAGCAACACAATTTGAAATAAAATAGAAATTGACATTGAAAAAACTATAGTTAATTTCAAATGGAAATTGAAATTGACATCGAATAAAAATAGAAACAAAAATTTACATTTACACTTAAATAAAAATTCACATGTCCATGAAATCAATTTGTAAGAAATTTATTATATGTTAAAGAGTACATAAAAATAAAGTGAAGTTGCATTTGAAATAAACACTAAAATGACGACATATACAAATTCATAGTCACAAAAAATTTGATACAACAGAGCTTGAACTAAAAAGGAAATTGACCTTGAAAAATCAATAGTCAAAAAAATTAAAATTGAAATAGAGGTTGATATTAAAACAAAAATTAAAATTAAATTTGGCATTGAAGAGAAATTGATATGTACTATAATAAAATGAAAATGAAATAGAAACTCAAATGTGAATTAAAATCAAAATAGAAAGAAATTGGAATAGGAATTGAAATTGATTTTTTCTTTTAAATCTGTGATGAAAAGAGAGAGTTAAGAAGTAGTCAAAGTACACACATGTAAAAAGTGGTGATTGAAACTAGGTCGTTATCGGTGTATGGAACCTTGGATTTGTTGAACAAATCTCACAGTTGACATTTGTGCACTTTATAGAACGACTCTATCTTCCTCCTTTGAAAAAGTTATAGTAATATAGATAAGGAGAAATTTACAAAATGACACTTTTAAATTTTAATTCCAATTTAAATGGAGATAGAAATAAATCTAAAAATTATAATTGAAATATAAATAAATTTAAAAATTAGCATGTACATGAAATCAATGTGTTAGAAATTGACATGTACATTTAAATGAATGTGTTCAAAATTGTATAGAATTCAAATAGAATTGAGATGTACATTGAAATCAATGTATAAAAAATTTAAATGTATGTTAAAAACAATGTGTCTAAAATTGACATCAACAAGTTAGAAATCGAAAAAAAATAGAAGTGTACATTGAAATAAAAATAGAAATTGAGTTTCACAAGTATGCTGAAATAAACAATTATGCATGTATGAGTTGAATATAATAATAGGTGACATGTTTATGTATCAATATTTGATATTTAAAAGTTTGATATTTAAAAGAGCGCACACATATAAGGTATGAAATAAACACTAAAATCATGGCATATATAAATTGATAGTTACGAAAAGAAACACAATTTGAAATAAAATAGAAATTGACATTGAAAAATCAATAGTTAATTTTAAATGGAAATTGAAATTGAAATTGACATCAAATAAAAATAGAAATAGAAATTTACATTTACACTTAAATAAAAATTGACCTGTCCATGAAATCAATTTGTAAGAAATTTATTATGTTAAAGTGTACATAAAAATAAAGTGAAGTTGCATTTGAAATAAACACTAAAGTGACGACATATACAAACTCATAGTCACAAACAATTTGATACAACAGAGCTTGAAGTAAAAATAGAGATTGACATTGAAAAATCAATAGTCAAAAAAATTAAAATTGAAATAGACGTTGACATTAAAACAAAAATTAAAATTAAATTTGGCATTGAAGAGAAATTGATATGTACTCTAATAAAATGAAAATGAAATAGAAACTCAAATGTGAATTAAAATCAAAATAGAAAGAAATTGTAATAGGAATTGAAATTGATTTTTTCATTTAAATCAGTGATGCAAAGAGAGAGTTAAGAAGTAGTCAAAGTACACACATGTAAAAAGTGGTCATTGAAACTAGGTCGTGATCGTTGTATGGAACCTTGGATTTGTTGAACAAATCTCACAGTTGACATTTGTGCACTTTATAGAACGAATCTATCTTCCTCCTTTGAAAAAGTTATAGTAATATAGATAAGGAGAAATTTACAAAATGACACTTTTAAATTTTAATTCCAAATTTAGATGGAGATAGAAATAAATCTAAAAATCATAATTGAAATAGAAATAAATTTAAAAATTAGCATGTACATGAAATCAATGTGTTAGAAATTGACATGTACATTTAAATGAATGTGTTCAAAATTGAATAGAATTGAGATGTACATTGAAATCAACGTATTAAAAATTTAAATGTACGTTAAAAAGAATGTGTCTAAAATTGACATCATCAAGTTAGAAACCGAAAAAAAAAATAGAAGTGTACATTGAAATAAAAATAGAAATTGAGTGTGACAAGTATGCTGAAATAAACAATTATGTATATATGAGTTGAATATAATAATAGGTGACATGTTTATGTATCAATATTTGATATTTAAAAGAGCGCACACATACAAGGTATGAAATAAACACTAAAATCATGGCATATATAAATTGATAGTTGCTAAAAGCAACACAATTTGAAATAAAATATAAATTGACATTGAAAAATCAATAGTTAATTTGAAATTGAAATTGACATCAAATAAAAATAGAAATAGAAATTTACATTTACACTTAAATAAAAATTGACCTGTCCATGAAATAAATTTGTAAGAAATTTATTATATGTTAAAGTGTACATAAAAATAAAGTGAAGTTGCATTTGAAATAAACACTAAAATGACAACATATACAAAACTCATAGTCACAAATTTGATACAACAAAGCTTGAAGTAAAAATAGAAATTGACATGGAAAAATCAATAGTCAAAAAAATTAAAATTAAAATAGACGTTGACATTAAAACAAAAATTAAAATTAAATTTGGCATTGAAGAGAAATTGATATGTACTATAATAAAATGAAAATGAAATAAAAACTCAAATGAAAATGTAATAGAAACTCAAATGTGAATTAAAATCAAAATAGAAAGAAATTGGAATAGGAATTGAAATTGATTTTTTCATTTAAAACAGTGATGCAAAGAGAGAGTTAAGAAATAGTCAAATTACACACATTTAAAAAGTGGTCATCGAAACTAGGTCATTATCGTTGTATGGAACCTCGGATTTGTTGAACAAATCTCATAGTTGACATTTGTGCACTTTATAGAACGACTCTATCTTCCTCCTTTGAAAAAGTTATAGTAATATAGATAAGGAGAAATTTACAAAATGACACTTTTAAATTTTAATTCCAAATTTAGATGGAGATAGAAATAAATCTAAAAACTATAATTGAAATAGAAATAAATTTAAAAATTAGCATGTACATGAAATCAATGTGTTAGAAATGGACATGTACATTTAAATGAATGTGTTCAAAATTGAATATAATTCAAATAGAATTGAGATGTATATTGAAATCAATGTATTAAAAATTTAAATGTACGTTAAAAACAATGTGTCTAAAATTGACATCAACAAGTTAGAAATCGAAAAAAATAGAAGTGTACATTGAAATAAAAATACAAATTGAGTTTGACAATTATGCTGAAATAAACAATTATGTATATATGATTTGAATATAATAATAGGTGACATGTTTATGTATCAATATTTGATATTTAAAAGTTTGATATTTAAAAGAGCGCACACATATAAGGTATGAAATAAACACTAAAATCATGGCATATATAAATTGATAGTTGCGAAAAGCAACACAATTTGAAATAAAATAGAAATTGACATTCAAAAATGAATACTTAATTTCAAATGGAAATTGAAATTGAAATTGACATCAAATAAAAATAGAAATAGAAATTTACATTTACACTTAAATAAAAATTGACCTGTCCATGAAATCAATTTGTAAGAAATTCATTATATGTTAAAGTGTACATAAAAATAAAGTGAAGTTGCATTTGAAATAAACACTAAAATGACGACATATACAAACTCATAGTCACAAAAAATGTGATACAACAGAGCTTGAAGTAAAAATAGAAATTGACATAGAAAAATCAATAGTAAAAAAAATTAAAATTGAAATAGACGTTGACATTAAAACAAAAATTAAAATTAAATTTGGCATTGAAAAGAAATTGATATGTACTATAATAAAATGAAAATGAAATAGAAACTCAAATGAAAATGAAATAGAAACTCAAATGTGAATTAAAATCAAAATAGAAAGAAATTGGAATAGGAATTGAAATTGATTTTTTCATTTAAATCAGTGATGCAAAGAGAGAGTTAAGAAGTAGTCAAAGTACACACATGTAAAAAGTGGTCATTCAAACTAGGTCGTTATCGTTGTATGGAACCTCAGATTTGTTGAACAAATCTCACAGTTGACATTTGTGCACTTTATAGAACGACTCTATCTTCCTCCTTTGAAAAAGTTATAGTAATATAGATAAGGAGAAATTTACAAAATGACACTTTTAAATTTTAATTCCAAATTTAGATGGAGATAGAAATAAATCTAAAAATTATAATTGAAATAGAAATAAATTTAAAAATTAGCATGTACATGAAATCAATGTGTTAGAAATTGACATGTACATTTAAATTAAAGTGTTCAAAATTGAATAGAATTGAGATGTACATTGAAATCAATGTATTAAAAATTTAAATATACGTTAGAAACAATGTGTCTAAAATTGACATCAACAAGTTAGAAATTGAAAAAAAAAATAGAAGTGTACATTGAAATTAAAATAAAAATTGAGTTTGACAAGTATGCTGAAATAAACAATTATGTATATATGAGTTGAATATAATAATGGGTGACATGTTTATGTATCAATATTTGATATTTAAAAGAGCGCACACATATAAGGTATGAAATAAACACTAAAATCATGGCATATATAAATTGATAGTTGCGAAAAGCAACACAATTTGAAATAAAATAGAAATTGACATTGAAAATCAATAGTTAATTTCAAATGGAAATTGAAATTGAAATTGACATCAAATAAAAATAGAAATAGAAATTTACATTTACGCTTAAATAAAAATTGAACTGTCCATGAAATCAATTTGTAAGAAATTTATTATATGTTAAAGTGTACATAAAAATAAAGTGAAGTTGCATTTGAAATAAACACTAAAATGACGACATATACAAACTCATAGTCACAAACAATTTGATACAACAGAGCTTGAAGTAAAAATAGAAGTTGACATTGAAAAATCAATAGTCCAAAAAATTAAAATTGAAATAGACGTTGACATTAAAACATAAATTAAAATTAAATTTGGCATGGAAGAGAAATTGATATGTACTATAATAAAATGAAAATGAAATAGAAACTCAAATGAAAATGAAATAGAAACTCAAATGTGAATTAAAATCAAAATAGAAAGAAATTGGAATAGGAATTGAAATTGATTTTTTCATTTAAATCAGTGACGCAAAGAGAGAGTTAAGAAGTAGTCAAAGTACACACATGTAAAAAGTGGTCCTTGAAACTAGTTCGTTATCGTTGTATGGAACCTCAGATTTGTTGAACAAATCTCGCAGTTGACATTTGTGCACTTTATAGAACGACTCTATCTTCCTCCTTTGAAAAAGTTATAGTAATATAGATAAGGAGAAATGATAATTTTAAATTTTAATTCCAAATTTAGATGGAGATAGAAATAAATCTAAAAATTATAATTGAAATAGAAATAAATTTAAAAATTAGCATGTACATGAAATCAATGTGTTAGAGATTGACATGTACATTTAAATGAATGTGTTCAAAATTGAATAGAATTCAAATAGAATTGAGATGTACATTGAAATCAATGTATTAAAAATTTAAATGTACGTTAAAAACAATGTGTCTAAAATTGA
>APFE030293432.1:0-13583 GCA_000404065.3 Pinus taeda | reverse complement strand
GTGTGATCATATACATTGTGTTTTTGTTTTCCATTGTAAAAGAATATGGTGGGAATGGCATCATAATGGCATTAAAATAAGAGATCCTTCATTTATGAAAGATGTAGAGAATGATATAAAGAATAATTCGATAGGATCGTTATTTAGGATATAATATAAAAGAATTACATTAATAAAGGAAAGGTTGATAAATTGTGGATGAATGAGAGGGAATGAGGTGATTGTAGAGAATTGAAGAAGAAAAAAGCTAACTAGAGAATAAAATTAAATTTCTAGGAGAGGAATGAGGTGACTACAAAAACTTGAGAAGGGTAGAGTGAACTAGAGAAGAAAATATTAAAGATCAAAGAGTCAAAGTAGGTGACTACAAAAAATCAAAGAAGAGAAAAGTAAACCAAAGAAGAACATATTGGAGATAATTGATAAGAAAGGATTGGTGTCTTATATAGGTTTGTGTGTACAAAGTAGCTGAGGGGATTGGTTCCTCCTATAGGTTGGTAGGATATAATATAACAGAATTACATTAATAAAGGAAAGGTTGATAAATTATGGATGAATGAGATGGAATGAGGTGATTGTAGATAATTGTAGAAGAAAAAAGCTAACTAGAGAATAAAATTAAATTTCTGAGAGAGGAATGAGGTGACTACAAAAACTTGAGAAGGGTAGAGTGAACTAGAGAAGAAAATATTAAATATCAAAGAGTCGATGCATGTGACTACAAAAAATCAAAGAAGAGAAAATTAAACCAAAGAAGAACATATTGGAGATAATTGATAAGAAAGGATTGGTGCCTTATATAGGTTTTTGTGTACAAAGTAGCTGAGGGGATTGGTTCCTCCTATAGGTTGGTACCTATAAAGAAATAAAGGGGATTATTTTTATTATAGGTTGGTACATACAAATATTGAGGGCATTGGTGTCCCCTACATTTTGGTGCCTAGAAGGATTATACAAGTAGCTTGAGTAGGTTGGTTCCCTTATGGGTTTCCATGTATATACTGTGATCCATGTTCCACCTACAAGTTTTATTTCTATGGTGCTATAATTTTTTATAGAAGTAAAAAAATGTATTATAATGGTTCCCCCTTGGCCCTCTCCATATATTTATGATTCCAACAAGTTTATGAGCAAAAAGTTGATGCCACAATGTGACAACCATATCTTAGTGTCATAATATGATCATTTCATAATGGTCATCCATAATCAATGATGTCGAAATATGGTCTAACAGATTCTTAATTGTCAAGCAAATTCAAACATGGACAATCATAATTGATAATGTCAAATGTGGTAACAAAATAACAATGTCACAATGATCAAACATGTCATAGTGGTCATCCATTATGATATGGTTGACCATGGTCAACATAGTCAACCTTAGCTAACCATATGTTGATCCTTTTCAACCATAACTAACCTTTTTCAACCATAATTAACCATGGTCAAACTTAGTCAACCATGTGTTTACCATATGCAACCATAGTCCATAGAAAACATGGGAAAATGATCTAGGTGGATATTGGTGGCCACCCACCTATTCCAATTGGGACCCCCACCATTGTTTCTTTCAGTTTACTTAATTATAGCACAGTTTACTAATTTTTGTAGTTTTTCGGGTCCTCAAATTCTCAAGCCATTTTGAGACCTTAAACATCTTTTTTATGGAAAATAAGAAAAATTGTAGTCTATGGTATTGGTTTATAGTTAGAAGTTGTAGTCCTTGGATAGATTTTTCCAATGAGGTATTGTACGCATCAAATGGAGATCGTATGCCAAAGTCACGACCCCAAGAAGTTAATGTACCAATTTACCCCAACGGGGCCCGCAAACTTTTGGTACTTCATCTCCTAAGGTTAAGGATTTTAGATGTTTACGGTTTTCCATTGTTTCTAAATAATAAGTATTCCTTTGATCCTCATTATAACATAGTTCAGAAGGTATGTAGTTGCACATCTCTTCTAAGAGATAAGTTACCATCACGTGAGCTAGTTTATTTCCATTCTGCATGTAAACATTTTTCGTTACTTTGTTATTAATGAATTAAAGTTATGTTTTCATTATATCTCTGTGTTTTTATTTATACCTGTCTTTCATTTTCTCCCTTCATAAATCTGGAGCATTGGTATTAGAGCAGTCTCCTCTTTCTCTATTTTTATGTGAATGTCCTTAATGAGGTCGAGATATAAGGAGTTGGGATTTGAACTGGTTGAGCCTTTGCAAGACAGTCCTTGCCGACATTGATGACCTCCCATGGCAGAAGAAAAGAAGGATGATGAAACATGAAATCTTATCATACTTTTGCTCAAATAAGCTCTCGAGCAGAAAAGCAATGATATGACAAACAAATTTTCTCTGATCCTTCAGTGGATGCCCATTGGCGGCACATATTCATCCAACAGTCACTTTGGAGGTGCCACCTCCTTCAAGGTACAAGTAAACTTTGATATCCTTATATTCGAATGGCACATAGATGTAGATGTTGTAGATAAAAGGTTGAATCTGTCAGAACATTATTTTTTGGTTCATAGCTTCTTCGATGGGGAGAAAATTACTTTTGTAATGATTAAGGTCCCCCCCCCGGTGTAAAGTATTGGTGAAAAAATTATTGTGAGAGAAGGATTGAAGAACCCTCTTTGTTTACAGTCGCCCCCTCTTGGAACTCTTTTTGAGATGATCCTAAAGAAGAATATTACCATGTAGGGAGCTATGAGGACAACTACATATGTGGACCACACTCCGACAACAAAGTGACCAGAATGTGCATGAGCTCAAAAATGTTTTTAATACTCTACGCACAAAGTTGGGTATCAAGGACTCTGAGCAATGTCTAGTACTCAAGTACCATGGTTTTCTTCACAAATATATTCAAGGAGAAATGGATTTCCTATACATCTCCTTACTTGATGCAACGCTGCCAAGAATGAAAAAAAAAAATAAACAAAAGCACAATTTTGGATTCACGAACCAAAACTAGGGCAAGAGAAGTCCCAAACTGTAGGAAAAAAGACAAAACAAAGATGGAGCGGCCTAGGAAAACCCATCGAAGCCACAAGAAAATAATGGTACCATGAGGATGAAGAAGGAAACATAAAAGTGATATGAGTTCCACAAGAGCCCCTCTCACAACGCAAATGAGTGTTGTGCCAAGAAGTCATTGGTGGTCAAGCTAGAATCTTCAAAGTATAATGCATCTTTTGATTCTTATCCAAAAACATACATGGGGAGTAACAAGGGGAAGTAGATTATTGACACAGAATCTAGAGCCATTGTTGCCACCACTAAGGTCCAAAATATTGAGCCCAAAAATCCAAACGAGGGGGAGTGTCTCTTCCACTCACAGATGTTGGTGAAGAATTCGTCATTGTAGTTCATTTTCAACAACGAAAGCCAAAAGAACCTCATTTTAGTAGAGGACATGAATCAGATGGGCCTACTAACCACACCACACCCACAACCATACACCACATGGTGACTTCATCAAGGACGATATCTCCATGTCAGCCAGCAGTGTCATATTCCCTACAACAAGCGCTACACGGATGAGGTATTGTGTGATGTTGCTCCTCTTGATGTTTGTGATGTATTATTAACTTAGCCATACTTGTGGAAGCATCATGTTGTGTATGAGTTTAGGCCTTGCACTGATATTATTACTTTTGGAAATAAGTTATGCAAGATATCAGAGGTAGTCCCGCCTTCCACCATCTCTTTGATCTCCGCTAAGAAATGTAGTAAGATCATCTCCCAGACCGAGAATTTTTTATTTCTTTTTTATTCATTCTTAAAGTAAGGGGAAGATCGTGGTCACATCCATGGATCCTAAGAAAGTTTCCTCCATGCAGCAGAAGTAGGTGGATAAGGTCATGGAAGAATACAGGGACATCTTCTCCTCACCCATAGGGGTTCGCTCACACTTTTAGGTTAATCATTCGATTGATCTAATCCCTATATCACCTCTACCCAATGGATCGATATACTGCCACTCCATTCTAAAAATGAAGAGATCAAGTGGCAGATCCAAGAGCTGCTACAAAAATGTCACACCCGACCAAGTTCATCACCTTGTGGGAGCCTGATTATATTTGTACAAAAGGAGGATGTGACCTAGAGGCTCTATCAGGCAGTGAACAAAATCACTGTCAGGAATAGGTATCCAATCCCATGGATTAATGACGTTCTTGACTAGCTCAAGGGGGGAAAGTATCGAGATTATGATGTTTTGCTGAGACAGAGTGTTCTACACTGAGACCTTCATCTTTGCATCTATGCTGAGACGGTAATCACTATGAAGAATCTAAGATTATGACCCACTGTGATTGTCACCGAAGATGGTAGAGACATCTTATCTCCTATAATGCGGATGTCAAATGAAAACATGCTTGTGACTGACCTTGTTTTGTGCAGATACATAGGAAGGTATATATAGTAGCTTTGACTTCATAATAATATGACTTGAGGCAATGAAGAGATGTATCTTTAATGCAAGGCGACATGACATCCTTTAATTTTTTTTGTTGGCCAACTTGACTGCATTTTCCATCGTTTTGTTTGCAAAATTCTTCTTGTGCTTTGTCTTGGAGGATTGTGCTTGTCTTGGAGGGCCTTTTAGACTAGTATACATTTACACATAGGCTCAAGAAGATCTCCTTATACATGACTTTGACTCTTTGACTTTCCTAGACTTATGAATTGAGAAATAAACTCATTCTTGTAATTTACAAAAATAATCTTAGTGAATATACACTTTCTTCAACATAACCTAGGTCAACTATGAACTCCTCAGAGCCCATGTCAAAGAGTATGGAGAATATAATTCTATTATTTCTATTCCCCCTCCATGATACATCTTTTATTTTGGGTTTTCCCTTTTTGTTTCCTCAAGAACCTTTGTTAAAGGAACTGATAATGTATTGTGATCAAAAAAATATATCATGTAGCCATTAATTGTTGAGCATAAATATATAATCAGTAAAAATAACATAATGTTTAAAGTCATGTTTCACATAAATGTTGGAGTGTTTTGCATACACACAATGAAAATTATATAACAAAGGGAAAGGGATTGATCATGAATCCAACAAAAGAAAGTGTTACAAAAAAACATGTAAGTTGATATAATGAAGATGACATGAAAAATGAGATATTTGTGTGCTCATCTATCATGCTTAGTAAAACATTGTATTTTAGTTTGTCTGATATATTTATACATGAGTATTTTATCTAAAACATAACATGCAAAAGATAGATTTCAGAAACTATAGATAAAATACATGCGTATTTGTAGTTGAGTAAAGAAAAAACAATATTCTAAGTTTTTATTTTTGCTTCATAATGGTGGCCATGGATATGGGCATGGATGAGTACTTATATAGAAGATTTGGAAAGAATAATGAACAAATATATGATCGAAATTAGCAACATGTTTGAGAATAACACTTTAGTGAGGTCAATTTGGTCACCTGTGAGTGAAATGAGGGTTGAGTTTTTCATTTTTTTCCTGAACTGATTTGCAAGCTATAAAGAAAATTCATAAAATTTCTAGCACTTCATTTTGAGTGTGATTATGAAAATGGTAAAAGGTAGGGGACAATGTCTCAGTGTGGGAGGTGTGAAATGGTAAGTATGGTGTGGAGTAAGCCTCTTATGCAAAAAATGTCAATTATTGTCTTTTTTGGGCAATGAAATGATATTTTAAGGTCCACGAGACTAAAAATAGTCTATGAGACCATTAGTTCCATGTTTTTCACTTTTTTCAATTCAATCCTTTTCCAACTCAAATTGATCATGAGTTAGCCCAACCTTTCAATAATCCCCTCGCTGAAAAGAAAATGCCAAGAAACTGATGCTAACATGTTCTCATAACTTTCTTTGATGTCTTTGAAAGCATCACATCCAAAATGAAATGTTCTTTGGATTCCACTACACCAGACGTGAAAAATGTACACACCCGTTCTTCCCAAGCTTCTTTAGGAATTTTCCACCGTCCTGTTTCACATTGAAGTTGATGCGAGTTGGTCCTTAATTGAGCAATAAGAACCTTTTCCCTCCGCGGAATGCTAGCTCCAATGAACTCTTTTTGTTGTAGATCAGGTGTAGGGTTGAATTCCTTAATGTAGTACTTCTTCTTTCTACCCAACTCTTTTCCCCATACCCTTTTACGAAACTTCTCCACAATAAAATTCTCTAGATCCTTGCTATTTAAGGGATAGGCATTGAGGTATATATTCCAGTTTTTCATCCATGTATAATTTTTTTCATCCATGTTTTCTTTCTTTCACTCATGCCTTCATTGAAGATACCATTAGACCATCTACCTACTCTCATTTTCTCAATTATTTTTATATATCTTATGAGTCACACCATAACATTTATTTCGATGGGAGTTGCTCATGTTTCACTCAACATTATCTCATAAGGTACTGAACTTTTTATTTTTAACTTTCTCATGTTCAAATGTTTTTGGATTTTCTCAATTTGTTTCTGTTTTGAGATGGGGGTGTTGTTAGCTCACAATTCACACCCATATAGCATCACTGGACAAACTAGGAGTCCAAAAATCACTTTAATCGTTTTCCAATCCCATAGCTCTGCCTCTCTAAGAATGTTTTCAAGAGCATATAATTCTTTCCACCCTCCTAAAATTCTCTTGTTTATGCAGTCCTCCCAATTGAGTTTTTTGTTGAAATCAATCCTGAGGTACTTGTACTCATTTACTTCTTCAAGAATGTTTTCATCAAAGAAGAAAGTATGTTGGCTCTGCTTCCTTTTATTAGAGAAAATCATTATTTTGGTCTTGCTAGTATTGACTTGCATCCCCACTGATCTACAAAATGATCAAGGGCATATCAGTGCATTTTAAATCCATGGGTTGATTTAGAAATAAATACAATATGATCGACATATAAAAGAAGCTTTATCACAAACTCCCCAACCGAACACCATCTCCACCTTGTAGATTTAGCCACTTTTCCAATTTATCAATGTATAAACCAAAAAGAGTAGGGGATAAAGGGCAACCTTTCTTGACTCTAATGCAACTTCTAAAGATTTTTGAAATACCTGTTGAGGTTCTAATTTTGACTTTCACCTCTTCATAAAGTCTATGGACAATGGCTATGTAATGTACATGAATTTCAAGTTCTTCCATTCTATGCCACAACTTATCTCTAGGGGCTGTGTCAAATGACTTTTTGAAGTCAAAAAAACATAAAAATACTTCTTATTTGTCCTCCCAAACCTTTTCAACAATGTGTCTCAACGTGATACCATGATCAACTATAGAATTCTTTGGCCTAAAACCCGCTTGTACTCTTGCCCTCTTTTCTTTTACTTCTACCCACTTAATAATTATACATAGGCCATATCAAACTTGAAATCACAACATGCCAAAAAGTACCTTATGTTTACTTGACAAATTTCTAAGATGGCATGGCATAATGATAAATGTATGAACCAAAATGGAAAGGTGAGGACCAAATACCTTTTGAGCTGTATGTAAAATAGCCATTATATGTCTTCTTTCATATGTTGGAATGAGTTCAAGATGAGGATGGAGTTACAAGTAATTCACGCTACTTCTTTTAACATGGCCTAGCTTAGCATATAAGCCAAGAAAATCATACAGTGACAAACCCCAAGTTTATCATATTAACAATGATGAGATATGTAACAGCTTGACTAAGTCTAATGTATACAATGCATGGGTGTGGGTTGAGATATCTTGATGGGAATTAATACATTTTTGTGTTGGATGCATGGAAAACCCATCATTGTGAGACCGTAATATGGGTTGGGAGTTGACATGCCCTATTTTATTTGTTGTGGCTAGGGTTTAATAGAATGTTGAAGGGAAAAAATCAGGAGGGGACGAATTACGTCTGTGTATTCATAAGGTTTTGTCAAAATGACAGGCCATTAATTGTTGACCAATATGCTTTGTCTTCCCTAGAATTGGTTGCGAATGGTTCCTCTTACCAGTTGTGAGAGCCAAGTGAAGTTTCTAGTGAGCTCTAAAGCTCAAATTCTTCCTAGAGAGCAAAAGAACACACCAACTACCTTTACTTCATTGTGATCACGATGTTCTCCATGACCTTCGACGCAATAAACTATTGTAAGGTATCATAAATTAATCAGCTATAAAATTTATCATCATATGGATCGTAAAATTATCAAAATAATGGCATATTATATATGTGCGATATGTTTGTGGCGTGCAAAAATTGGTTTGATATTCATGACATAAACCTTATAAAAGTTGTTTGATATTCATGTATAAATGTCTATGATAATATTGTTACAAACTTCGCATACACATCGTGAAGGACTAGTAGAGCATATCATGTCTTACTCACATATGTGTTGTGTATGATTCCATTGTCAATGGGGCCCTCAAAATTGTTAAATACTTTGCACTTTTAAATCCCTAGTAGTATATGTCAATGGGGGAACTTCAAGAAAAATGGTGGAGTTATCACAATTAGAAGTAAGCAACAGGTCAGTTTTTTAAGACACAAATAGAATGGACATTTGGCACTAGTTCTCACAATAGGATAACAAGATAATATACACTCATCCAAATATGAAGGATTTAGAACTCATTACTATCATCTTGTGTTGGAGATGATTGGAATGTCTCTTGTGTTAAAGATGATTTGTGAAGAGAGTTTCATAATTATGATAGCAACCTCATCTCAAATATAATGAATTATAATTTGGTATATCATTTAGAATCCCATGGAATTCCTCACAAATCCTCTGCTTTTATTGTTCCTACAGTTAATTGTTTAGGAAACTCTATCTCTAGTGATCACTAAAGTGAGATTGAGATTATTAATCTGGAAAGAGTAGGGCTTGGGAGAAAGGCCTTTGATATGACATCACCATGGTATCAATAAATTAACTAACAAAATTCATTGGAAAATTAGTAATTATTTCAGTTATAGGTCGGCTCCTCTAATAGATGTGTCCCTTCAAACTATGGTTGAGCTAGTATAAATAGTAGCTTATACTCCTCCATTTCCTTCATTCAACTCAGTGCAGGTATAATATACACAACAGAAAAGGAGACTAAAGGAGGATGAAAGTTGTAGATTATTGTTTGGGAAAGTCTTGTTGAGTATTATGTGATTAGTATTTGGGCTATATCTCTCTCTACTCATGGAGTACTTGTGGATTAAAAATTCTTCTTTTGTTGCAGCCAAATTTGGTTTAATTTGTGAACAAAACCTTGTTTTTTTCAAGCACAGACTAGACTCTCTTTCTCAATACCCGAGACAAAACTCATCCTTCATTCCAGACCTGCAATACTTAAGACCTGTGGCAGTACTTTTAGACTTGTGCAACCAATTGAAGACATGTTCTTAGCCCTGTGGAAAGAAGAAAGTCTCAGCCCTGTGGTGGAATATTCAATTTGAAGGTGAAAAACCTGTGATAAAAGGAGCTTAGACCTATGGATATTGGCTTGAAAATTTCAAACCTAAATTATGGAGGCTCAAAAATATGGAGGATATGAAGCTTGTTGACTATGGAGTCTCAGATTTGAGAAGGATGATGAACCATAACTTGTGACCTGTGTATTGACCAGCACCTTGATTTTGTGGGCATACTTGTAAATATCTCTGTGACAAGTTCTTGTAAATATCTTAGTATATTGGGCATTGGTTGAATTCCTTAAATGAAGAACCTTGAGTATCATTTGAAGGATATCGAAAGAATAAGTAACATTGGAGTATACATGTGAAGAGGGGTTGTTAATGAAGCATCATAGGAGTACACTTGAAAACGAGTTGTTGAGGAAACACCATTGGAAAACACTTATAAAGAGGGGTTGTTTGAGGAGAAGAACCTTGAAAAGGACTATAGCTAGCTGGCCTTGTAGTGAAATTTTGAAATATCTTTTTAAGACATTTTGATCACCTGTGAAGTGACCTTGAAGACCTTTTGTGACGACTCTTCTAGAGCAATCTTAGAGCATACATCCTTGACCTTTGAGCTTTGACTTTGAAGATTTATTTGGAGCATATTGGAGACTATATTGAGCATCTTGCAAGTTTGTTGATGAATCATCATTAGCTAGATAATTAGAGCAATAGTATTGAGTATTTGTTGAAAAGGATTGTGGAAGTATCGCTGAGACACTTTATGGAGACATGATGCATGATTGAAGCCCCAATGAATTTGTTGTATAGAAGACAACAAAGAAACAAATGAAATGGAGAGCATATAAACAATCATTTACATTTTGTGATGAAAATAAATTGAAATTTGAACAAACTAATAAGAAATTAATGAATGAAATTATAGGCAAATTTCATGATCATACTTTGTTACAAACTAATCATTTTCAGCCATTAATGCGAGAAAATTTTGCTCATAAAGATTATCAACATAGGGTATTTTTTTGGAGAAATATGCCAGAAAGATATAAGTTGTGGATTGTTCATTTTATTAATAAAAATATGAGTACAAGATACTATTTTGGTTGATTCCTACAAGAATCTAGACTAGAAATATACTTTAAAATGTTTAATATGTAAAAAGACTCATACGTTGACACTCGTAATGCTAAAAATTAAGACGAAGTGTTGGGCAACTTGGACTCTTTTGATGTTATTGGAAATATGTTCAACAAAATGTGCATCAATTAGCACTGATATAATAAATATCCAACATTCTAACAACACAAAATAACACAACAAATAAACACCAACCTTAATTAAAAAACCAGATGAGCTCACTTTCTCCTTGTCACTCCTTGAAGGAGTTTTGTTTTCAGCAAAACAACTAAGCTCTTGTACTCTAGAATGAATTAATCAAATGGAAAATAATAAATTTAAAATTTATGCATACCTCTCTTCACTATTATTTTCAAACTTTGCTCATGTGCCTTTTGCTTAGTTTTATACTTTCCTTGGGTAGTTGGAGGGAAAAATTGTTTTATAACTAATGTTTGTATTATGTTGAACACTTTTTCTTTCTAATTCAAGAGAAGACATTTATAAGGGTATTTATAATTATTTAAATTTATATTAGTAGATGGGGACCCCAAATGTCCATGAAATATTTCCATTAAACCTTGTAACTCCCATGAAACCAAATTATTGAGACTATGGCAACATCGTGAACACCATCACCATAAAAATAAGACATGTGAATCAACCCAATATCCATAAACATATATAAAGAAGCATGTGAAACAACCCCTATGTCTCCCATCAACCATAATGCCATCAAAATATGTATCATAGTAAAAACTATAATATGTTGTGCCCAAACATGATAATTTCATAGTTTGAAATATGTTTAAGTAATATAACGTAAAACAAAATCATGCCAAAGAAATAAATTATGTCAGCTCGGGTAGTTTGCTAGGGCCATTCATGTAGAATGGTTTTTCCTCCTCCTCATCCTTTTCTCCTGTACCTCTATATGCATGTCTTGGACAAATATTTCTCTCCTCTCCCCTCATTTAGCTATGGGAATGTCAATATGTGTATGTGATGAACTGGCCTTAGAGGAAGAATGTACAGGCATCGATGACATATGGAACTTCCCCAATGCAAGATAAGTAGGATAATTACGGGTTCTTTGAGAATGAAAATAAGTGGCTTGAGATAATGTATAGTGTATCTGAGGAGGAATGGTCACTGGGTGAATTGAGTGATGAGAAGCAATAGACCAATGTGCAAAGCTAGATGCAGGGCTGACAAGGTTGGTGTCCCAACCATCATTCTATAGTGGTTGGCATTGAGATACATGAGGTTCTAGAATTTCCATTATGCTAAGATTTGGAAAATGCACATTTTGCAAAGCATGCTAGGTAGGAGGAGGGGGAGGAGGACCTTTGAGGTATAAGTGGCCAATCTATGTCAATTGACTAAAATCCTCAAAGTCTGCATCAAAGTGCATGAGAAATATAATTATTTTATTTCTATTATCCCTCCAGGGCACACTTTTTATTTTAGTTTTCCCTCTTCTGTTAGCTTGAGAACCTTTGTTAAAGAAACTCATAATGTATTGTGATAAAGAAAATCTATCATGCATCCATTAATTCTTGAGCATGAATATATAATCAACAAAATAAAGGAAAATAGTGATGGTCTAGGGGCACAAACCAAGAGGAAAATTATAACCCAAAACCAATGTAACATGAAGCAGAAGGATCATGCATTAAGTAGCGGGATACACATGTGAATTTACACTGGAATTTACATGGTCATGGATTATACTAAAAATATTTGGGAGAGTGGGTTAGGGTGCAGTTTCCTCCACAACATGCATCATTTTTTTGAAACCATATAAATCAAACCTGGATTGTGTGATAAAATTCTGAACCATGGGCAACTTGGAGGCTCGAGCATGGAAACTTGTATGTGAGGGTGAACAAGATGTTTTCCTAATAAAAATAATGGAATAAAAACACTAAATTTCTTGCATTAAAGATAGTAACAAGATAGATGAAATGATGAGAGGGAAAACAATGAAAAGGGATTCACTCTTGGCATTAGGTTTATCAGACAAAACCAATCCATAATTTGCAAAAAGAACTAATAACTAGTGGGAATATCATGTATTTCTCACATATGTGTTGTGTATGCTTCCACTGTAATCACAATTTACACTTTAATAGTTTGAGTGAAAAGCATTACAAGCATACCTTCACATGTGCCATATATCTTCACCGTAAGGCTTCTTAATTCCACATGTATGTCTTGGACGTTCTTTCCATAGTACAATTTACATGATGCATTTTCTTGTGTATATGTCACATGTGTTGGCAAAGCGCACCATGCCTAATAAACTATGCACTCATGCCATGGAAAATTATGCTATCCATGATTATGTTTAAAGATTTGTCATAAGATTGTTGAGTTTATTAATTAAGTAACCATGCCTTCATACCTTTATAGCATTATAATTTGTATTTTATTTCAAACAATAACTTTGATAACTATAACCTTACACTTTTCAAACTTCTCACGATTTTCATGAAATTGTTATTTTAAAACTTAGTTTTTGCAATTTTTTTCGCAAATATATAGTCATTTCGTAAAGAATAGTTTATCAGCAAGGGAAGTATCCATTTTTTATTATGCCCATGAATGATCCTGGAATTGTGATCATATCATTCTCATAATGATGTTGTAGTAGTTAATTTGATGAATATCTTAGTACTGCAAGTATCATAAAAGCTTTCAAACCACATATGAAATGTATAAAAAGCATATTTATCAATATATAACTCTCTATAGCCACATGTGTTGATTTGAGAATATAACTCTAGAGTTGTTTCGACCCCTAAACAACATTTTTTTTAGGTTTGAAGCAGGCTCGACATTGTTTGTGGAGGGTTATGGAAAAACTTGTACTACTCTAAGAGATATTTCCAACAAGGTATCATACGCACCAAATGCAGATCATATGACCAAGTTACAACTACGGGAAGTTGGTTGCCCACCCAACGAGGCCCACAAACTCTTGGAATTCCATCTCTTGGGGTTAGGGTTTTGGTTTTTTAGTGTTTCCACTTGTTGTTCAATAATAAAAAGGTCCTTGAGCCTCATTGTAACACAATTTAGAGG
>APFE030293424.1:0-11109 GCA_000404065.3 Pinus taeda | reverse complement strand
ATATATCATTCATGCTAACTATAAATCTTCTAAAAGTCACTCAACATATTTAAATATCAATTATTTTTCTCTTATAATGATTGATACATCCATAATTAAGATAAATCTATGTTGATGCAATTAAAACAAACAATTTATACATATTATATTTTACTAAAAAAAAAAAGAGTGTTGTGTAATTGTTTTATACTTTGACCTTTATTTTTGGGCATTTTTCCGATTAGTTTTCCTTAAAACTTGGCAAGATTATGTTGGAATTGTATTTTTGAGTTGTGTAGTCTACACAATCTGAGTGTCCTAGGTTTTTTTCAAGGAAGTAAATCATATATGCATTTGAAAATGCAATTTAAATAAAGAAAAATCACAATAAATAACAAAATGCTACATTCTTGTAAAGAATTATATCGTTGAATTTCAACAAAAGAGACCACAATATATAATAATTAGGTTGTTCCTTAAACAAATTTATTTAGGTAGGATGTGTCCATTTATCATGAAAATATTATATCGACCTACCTATTACATATACTTTCTTTCAAAAGTATATAATATAATAAGGGTGATTAATTATCATTTTGTAACATGACATAAATGTTATATGAAGTCATATATAAGTTTTTTTTTTTTAGTGAAATCGACAAGTAGGGCGATCTTGTACTCCATGATACGGGGTCAATTTCATCTACTACTCCTAATATTAATATGAGTTAATCAAGATAGTCAAATCAAAAACCTCATAATATTAACCATTGATTTAATTGAATGATGCCAACAATGACGGTTGTGACTGGATCGTTGGAACCCACAATTAACTATGAACCAACTCCCTTATGAACCGTTAACCAACTTCCTTAATTTTTTATATCAAGGAGGCATTGTCTATGGAGCAGTTGTGGATGATTGGGTAAAGTTCTTGATTTCAAAACTAAGATATTAAGAGGGCACAACATGAATCTTGGGCAATTGCAGGATAAGATTTTGAGGGTGTGAAAAATACTATATGGATTTTGAGGGATTTGTTTGTTTTTTTATCCAAACACATACTGGAACTTCATTTGTAAAGCACCATATGAGTTTCTAGAGTCGAACGCTGATTTTTAAATGGATTGTAAGTTATTCACAATTCCAAATCTTCAAAGGATATATTTGTATTTCCTATTTGCATTAATTGAGAAATACCAATATTTAATTTAACATTATCTTCCTCAAATTTGAAGGGATGCTTCTTTAGTCAATTTTGTCCATCCATAACTAAAATTGGTTACTTGACCTTGCACCATGGCTTCATCATTGTATCTTCCTCAAATTTGAAGGGATGCTTCTTTAGTCAATTTTGTCTGTCCATAACTAAAATTGGTTACTTGACCTTGCACCATGGCTTCATCATTGTAAGTTTTGACTAATGTCAATGCCAACGCTGATACCGATGCCAATCCTGCCGCCAGTGCCTCTTCCATTGCTGGATTCTAAAGGGTACACATCATCCTGAGATCCTTTCTTCCTCACTGAATTATTCAGTGTGATTATTCAGAAGTTTGCCCGACCTTTCTGTTTTGTATCTGCCAATGGATGAGACGGTCAATAAATGAGCAGAATTTTGATCGAGAACGAACTCATTTTATGAGTTTTTCTTTTTACCTTATAGTTATCATGTATATCAGTGTCAAAATATATAATATGGCCAGAAACTATATTTTACCTCAATTAAGACTATTGTTCAACAAAGTGTCTTTTACTGTTGTTGACCTTGAATAAGTATCGTTGGGCTCATGGAATATGTGACAACCTAATTTTGTTGACTATTTAATTCTCTATCTGTGGGAGTGAACTTAATATATCGTACGAGGGGGCCTGGATGGGGGTTCAAAAAACAGTAACGAAGGTAGGAACCTCATACATCTTGCCAAACGTATTCCAGCAATCGCGGCCACACGCAAAGGTAAAGCAAGTGGTCTGACAGGCTGAGGTCCAGAGGAATATAAAGAGAGTATCATCAACTTCCAACTCAAAGGAGAAGAACATCATGGTTGAGACACGCAAACGCACCTCAACTTCGTGGGTAATGACCGCTCCCATGCCTACAGTGTTGCAGACACAGATTCCAGATAATGCCATATTCAGAGCACGGGCAAGCATTGAAACGTGTTGCTATTTTTTTTGGTTTTTATCCTTTTATTTTAGTATATAATCACTGCTTCACTTGAATATGCAAGTTGATATGAACTAATAAGGCTAGACGTTATTCATGTGGAGGTTTGCCGTTACACCAAAATCAGTAGGTGTTGGTAAACATTACAAGCAAGTAACTAGGATCCCCAGGGTGGAAATTACGGATTCTATAGAGGTGCGGTGAGGTGCGGTGATTCTTCCAACACCCCCCTCAAACACAGCTCGGGGGAATCAAACCTGGGTCCAAGCTCTGATACTATGTGGAGGTGTGCCGTTACACCAAAACCCGCAGGTGTTGATAAACATTACAAGTCAGTAACTAGGATCCCCAGGGTGAAAATTACGGATTCTATAGAGGTGCGGTGATTATTCCAACAATTCACGCATCATTCTTTTCACTGTGAAAAATTAATCATAAAAATAATAACATGCAAAATTGAAATTCTAATTATTACTTTAAAGATAAATCTTTAATAAATATGAAATTAAAATAAGCCTACTCTATTTAAAAAAAGAAAAGAAAAAAGAAAAAGAAAAGAAGAAGAAGATATAAACAATATTTGAAAACTTGTATTTACTTATTCAACCCTACTATATTGACCCAAAAAAAACAGAAGATAACGTTGATCTAATATCCTCATACCCACATACAAGAAGGCAGGCGAATATTGGTACTTGGCAGGCCACGGGCCAACGATGGGAAGTATCATCGTCTGCTTGTTCATTCCCATTACGATTGCAGCAGAAAACGTGCAACTGATTGCCAGCAGTCTCAAGATGATCCACTACAACGAAATTTTATTAACTCCATTAAGTCTTTGCCCATTATCCCCGCCAAACCTATTCTCTGTATAAGACCTCTTAGTCTCTAAGTAACCCACCTTCACTTGAGATGCCATTTTTTCTTCCCTGCAACCACAAAGTATGAGTCCTCTCCATACTAAGAATTCAGCAACAATATGGAATTATATTATAGCACAGGTGTGTACGTGGACGATTTTTAAGCTCACAATTATTTATTAGTGAAAACGACAGAACATAAATTCTTGGTGCTGAGATTGTTTGTTCGGGATAAAAATCTGGCTACTAATATTTTTTATTCAAGTACAGATGGGTGTATTGCTGGCCAATTTTAATAGTAAGACTCTGTACAATCAGTAATTCCACCTCTAGGTATCGGTTGCATTTATTTATCATCTGTGAGAAGAGCATTATTGGGATGGAGCAGTTACAGCTACTACGATTTGATGTACGTGGACATTTTGCATCCAACTTGCTTATAGCTCATTTCTTCTATGTAAAGTCTTATATAAAATTTCAATACCCCATCATTCTCTTTGGATCATCATCTAGAAGAATGTAAAGGAAATAATAGTTCATCGACTGGCAAGTGAATCAGAAGGAAGCCTTGCTACCAAGAAACTAGCATTTAGATCCTGGAGCCTCATTTCACTCCTCATTCTAGCCCTACCTACTCTTATTCCCTGCTCTTGGACTCCTCCCCCATCTGGAGCCTCATTTCACTCCTCACTCTAGTCCTACCTACCATTATTCCCTACCCTTGGACTCCTCCCCCATCAAATTTTTTAAAGATGAATTTTGATGAAACTTCAGAAAGAAACCAAGGCATAGCTAGATATGGAGGCATATTCACAGATCACGTGGCATCTCCCATCTATATTTTCGATGGTCCCATGGGATTCAACAATAACAATGCAACATAACTGAAGGCCTTAGAGGAAGTATTAATGATAGCCTAGAACCAAGGTTTCTCTAAATTTACTTGTGGATGGCAACTCTCAACTTGTCATAAACATGATTCACAAGCTTCTAAATGACACCACAATCAAAAAAATATCATAAAATTGGAGATTGTAAGGTCTACTCATTCGAATCACATTTCTCCTCTCTTCCATTCCACGTTATTCATGGAGTCATACAACATATTAAGGATGTCGTTGATTTGGAGGAAAACCTCGGAAGACTGGACACTAACTTCACACATGTCGAGTCTTTTTTGGACCATGTTCGCACTCGATTTCGAGATGACCGCAAAATGTTGCCAAAACCCGCAGAAACGCGTTTGAGATCCATGGGCGATGCCCTCATACAGTCCCAAAAACTCATCGATATTGTCAAGCAACAACGAAGGCGTTGTTTTGGTTGGTTCGGTTCCTAGAAAATGTAGAGAATGGAAGACAACATTTGACGACCACTTTCAACGACTTAAAAGATGACCTTCAAATTCTTGCCGATGTGGAGCAGATTGTGCCTACTGCAGCGTCTGAGCCAAAGCCAGTCCTTCGTCAATCTGTCCCAGTTGTCAGCTTCATTGGCTTCCATATGAAATTTGATCAAGCGCGACCGCAGAAATGGCTTACCCAACCTACTTATCCAGTGGTTGGTGTATGGGGTATGGGTGGGGTTCGAAAAGCGTCCCTCCTCCAACTCATCTTCAACCATTTCAAGGAGGTGAGTGGTATCTTTGACGATGTCATCTGGGTTATCGTTTCTCAGAATTTTAAGATTGTAAACTTGCAGAATTCCATTGCTAAGGCAATGGATTTGAAAATTGACGAAAGCTTCGAAAATGATCTGCGGAAGAATGTTTGCGGAAAATATTTCTTCTCATTTTGGATGATGTGTGGGAGCATCTTGATTTTGATGAAGTAGGGATCAACTTTGGCAATGATAAGGGCGGGAAAGTCTTGATATCCACTCGCAGTGTAAAGGTGATTGGAGCAATGCGAGAAAACCATTCCTCCTTAAAGATAGAGCCCCTGTTCAAAAAGGAAGCGTGGGAGTTGTTCAAGAGAAAATATTTTACAAATGACCCGGCTTCTCTAAACAAAAATATAGAATTTATTGCCACACAAGTTGCCCAGGAATGTGAAAGTTTTCCATTGGCTGTAAATGTAGTTGGTGCAGTGATTGGCTTCCAGAAACGATGAAGAGGATTAGCGTTGTGCTCTAACTCTAATGGGCAGTACAGATCAAGATTTTGAAAGGAAGATTGGTAAAAAAAAGTATATTTATAATGTTTTATCTCGTGAATTGAAGATTTGTTTTCTCTACGGTGCTGCTTTTTTCAAGGATATAAAAATTAATGCGGAGACACTGCTGGAAATTTTAATCGTGAAAGGTGTTCTCACCGGCGGAGAGACAACTTATTTAATGCATCTTGAGTAAGAGTACTTGGATCAATTGATCCACTATGTAGAGTTGATTATATGGAGTTGATTTAAATAGTTGAATTAAGGAGTTGATTTAAATAGTTGAATTCAATAAAATTTTCATTGTCGCAGTTGGTTGAGGATGAATGTTGTTTATTCAACTGTCAAAGCACAAGTAAATCATATCAAATTTTTTAATATATGAAGAAGTTTAAATTCTTATTCATTAGATTATTTTGATTTGTTAATATTTGATTATGGATCTTAATCCTTGGACGAGAGATTTTGGAAGTCACGAAAAGGAAATTGAGTAGTAGGGTGGGAAAGATAGTATATTTTGTAGCATCTTATTTTGGAGTTGATTGAGGGAAAGCATGATTAAGAAGTCAAGACTGCAATGTTTCTCTAGGAATAATCACTCCAAAAGAGAAAAAAAAATTATAAAAGAGACTCATGGTATAGACTCATATTATTTTGATGATAAAAGAGAAATTGACACATATTATTTTGATGATAAAAGAGAGATTGACATGCATAATCATTTCCTCTTGACATGCATAATCGACTCACTCTTGACATGCATAATCATTTCCTCATATTGATTTGAACATCTCTTGTTACTTTAGAGTGCTAAACCTGAAACTCTTGAGAAAAATTGTCTTGACATGCATAATCATTTCCTCATATTGATTTGGACATCTCTTGTTACTTTAGAGTGCTAAACGTGAAACTCTTGAGAAAATGGTTTAGGTGGTAAAATAAATCCACCTTAGCTGATAAGAAAGATCACTCAAATATTTTACACTTATTTATTGTTGAAGATTCATCTCAGTGCCAGTTTGTGGGTATAGCCAAGGATAGTGGGATTTTTGGGAGGTTGTTTTTCCATCTCTAAATCATATTTTATGGGCATTAGATCTCTAATTTGTTGTGTATGCAACTGTTTGTTGGCATCATCTCTACGGCTTATAATGAATGATACAGTGAACATATCTTGGGTTAACGTTAAAATTATCTCTGTGGTATACATTAAGCATTCATTAAAAAGATTTGGCATGAACCTAATCAACCATACAGTAAATTGATCTGAATTAGACCCAACTCTCTGCTGCATTATCTGGATATTATCTCGGCATTCATTGAACGAGCTATGGTGAACCCTCAAACTATATGTGACATACATTGAAACCATAAACAAAACTGATAGTAATAAATACTAAATTTATATTCCTTAGAGTAGGTTTTGAAATTTTAAGATGAATATACGTTAAGAAGTATCAAGTGAATGGAATATGGGGTGTTTATAGGTTTATTTTCTTATTTCAAATACTCAAAACATAACACATTTAAACATTTAATATTTAAATAATAATTTACTATTATTAAAAATAACATTCATATTTAATATAAATAATAATTTCCCATTATTAATGAGAACCTTCATATTTCCTATCTTATTGTTTATAGTTCACAAAATCTCATGTTATGAGAGACAAATGATCATCCATTTTACGTGTAAAGCATATTTCAAATATAATAGAGACACTTGAATTTTTTAATGAAATTAGAAAAACTTCATCTTGTATCTTTTAATTCATTTTTAAGTTTATATTTTTTATGTTCAAAGTCCCTTTTAAGTTTATGTTTCATTATTATCCTGAATTTAAATACCCTTTTACGTTTATGTTTCATTATTATCATTGATTTAAAGAGCATTCACATCTTAACCTAATCCTCATTGCTATTTCTTTAATCACTTAACAATAAATATATAATAGTTTTTTGAAAAAAAGTATATACTTACGCCAATAACACTAGGTGAAATGAGTTAATAACACTAGGTGAAATGAGTTAATGGTTGATGGATCAATTAAGTAAACACAATATTTTTTTTGTTGCTGGAGGTTCTGAATAATAAGGTAATGCTCTTGCATCACTTAATTTTATTATAGTAAATTTATTAATTAAAAATAATATATATAAGTATTAATATTATAATTTAGTTATGTAATATAATTATTTATATAGATTTTTTATTTTATTTTTTTTTGTTATATAAAATATTATATTATTTTTTTATATATTAAATTATTTATTATTTTTTATTTATATTTATTTTTATTATTAAATGAAAATAAAGGAATTTTTTTTAACATTAAGTTATTAGAAACAATCTAAAAATTGTGATTGCTCATTTTTTTTAATGATTTTATTTAAGTTGATAGTCTAGAGAAACAATAGTTGATTATATGTTAGGAAGAGTACTAGCCTCTTTACGTCATATGAGCTTGGATGAAAAATCTCAAAAGTTTATTAAATTTAAAAATAGTTAATTTAGAGGAAAATAGTGTGTCATAAATAATGAGGTCTAAAAACATTTGGGGTATATGGGATAATTTTAATTCTAAAATAAAATCCATGAAAGATATTTGAGTGAGAAGAAATAAACTCAAAATACTGTACAAATTCAAGTCAAACTGCTTGAAAGAATGATAGTCTAACAAGGGATTGTGATAAGGTATATTTGAGTGGGAAGAAATAAATTCAAAATATTGTACAAATTTAAGTCAAACTGCTTGAAAGAATGATAGTCTAGCAAGGAATTGTGATAAGATATTTGGTAAAAGCAAAGACAGTTATGATTCACATAGTAACTATAGACTTACAAGAAAAAGCATAGAATGTATTCTCCAGTTTTTCCAGAGCTGCAATGCTCATTGAAAAAAATGTTTGCCTCATTCGAGTTGATTAAGCAAATGATGATACACTTCTAGATATTTTATTAGCATATATCACTGTAGAATTTATGCCTTACGCTATTTCCTTTGCAACATTTAGTACAATTATTAATTTACATATATTACTAAATAAACTACCAAAAACTACTATATATATAGATATATTACTTACATACTTACTAAATAAACTACCCAAAAATTAATATATAATTTAATACTTTATTTAATATATAAAATATTTTTATTGATATTTATCAAAATGCTTTGTTAAAAACTTCATTGCGTGAAAAAACAGCCTTTGACATGGTTACTATTAAACTTTACAGTGCTATTATTAAACTTCATTATGTGGAAAAAAAATTATGAATATATATCTCAAAAACACATGAATGCAATGCATCAATCACACATTTTGGTACTTCATTATGTGGAAAAAAAATTATGAATATATATCTCAAAAACACATGAATGCAATGCATCAATCACACATTTTGGTACGTGGCACTTAAAAGCCCTTGATATTGATATATATGATTTAGATTGAAAAGGGTTTTAATCATTTTTTATAAAATTTATTATATATATAACAGTTTCATTTGTGGCAAATAATAATAAGAGATACAATAGTACTTTGAATATACGTTTTTTAATTTTTGGTGCGTGTGATGCACCTATATATATATTTAGATGAAAGGGTTTAATCATTTTTATAGAATTTTATCTATATTAGATAGGTAAAATTTAAAGTTAATTTTTTTTTAATAATTTATTATATTGTTATTTTAAATCTAATTATTTATAATATATTAATTAAAATTTAAATTTTTATTTTATATATTAAATTAATAATTTTTGAATTATTTAATAAATAATTAGATTTTAATTGAAATTTAATATAACACTCGTAATTTTATTTATGATAAAAGAAAAGACAAAATTACGTAATTTTATTTATGATAAAAGAAAAAACAAAATTACATTTTGTATGTATAGAAAGTATTATGGTAGATGTCTCTCAAGATATTTGAGTTAACGAGAAAAAATAGTAAAAAGCACAAAAGTAAATATTCGAAGTTAAGTGTGATAATAATCACTTAACTTTTATTTTTCGTCTTTTTTTTCCACTTTCTTTTATTTTTCGTCTTTTTTTTTTCCACTTTTCGTCATCCCATTGAGTTTGGTTCAACAAGAACTATTGGCGCTTCTCTTCCTGAATTCCTTGGTGGGGATTCTCTATATGAGTTTGAACTCTCAAAAACATGCACTCTTTTTGTGCCCCACATCCTATTTTCTGTATGTGCCTCATCTTTTTGCAGTTTTTATGCCTAGGTCTCATGAACTTTGATCTTATTTTGCAAATGAGAAATATTTTCATTTTGGTCCTAAGCATCCTCTTATGCTTGGTTTGGAGGGTTCTCCATGGTTTCTTTTGCTTCTTCTTCTTCAAAGAAATTGGGATCTGAGGGTTGCCATCATTTTGATTTGGGGGCCTAGCCCTTTTTCTTTTTTGTCTGTGGACATGTGTTTTTCATAATCTAATTCTTGGTTTCACAGTACGTTTTTATGTTCAATTGAATGTGATTAGGTAAGCCTTTGTTAAGGTCTATTTCTACACTTATTCTGGTAAAGGGAAGTAGACCTTTCTTTGTTCTTTGGAGGTCCATCTTTCTGAATTTTCTAAGAGTGTTTCTAATTTCCTCTTAAACTTTATGATGCCAGAAAGGGAGGGGTAGATTTGGTAGCCACACCAATACCGGCATTGTTGAGGGAACCATATTAGTGGCATCAAAATCTGGAAACCAAGGGGCGATGAAGAGCCTGACTCTTCCCCAAAACCAAGTCCCCTCATGCAAGACTTTCTCCACTTCGTCTTGAGTATCGAATTTGACAATAAAAAAACCTTTAAAGCATAAATAGATATCACAACTTGCAATATGGGAAGAAAAGACCTAAAGCATCATATTTTGGTAAGAAGTCATTGAACCTACATACTACAACCTTGGATTCAAGAGCAGAAAAAAAGTGGCTACCTTAGGGAGGTTAATTTCCATATAATGCGCTTATTTCATTTATTCAACAATATATGGTCTTGGGTTGTTTTGAGGATAATATACAGGGGAGGAATCCTTATTTGCACCACATCCTTGTAAGAGGATGGTCCATTAGATATCCTGGGTCCCAGTGCTCCTCCACGTAGCCTCAAATTCAAGACTATGGTTGAGTTCCTTGTGATGCAGTAGTCTTTAATTTGGGAAGAATCCTAAAGCAACTTCCCTTCATATAGCAAATATTAATTTTTTGCACGGATGCCCCACATATTCTCTATCCATTATTTCAGGTTATTGACTAAGTACGAAATCCCCATCCAAGAAATGGAGGACTTCCCACTTATATTATTGATGAAAATGCAGAAAATATTATGTCCCAACTCTTCTTGTAGTTCATTCTGCTCAGACCTATTGGAGCAGTTAAGCACACTTTGAAAAAATGTCTCCCATTTATGCACAGGCGGAAAATCCTCCACTGCATTCACCTCCCTTAATGTTGAACAAGCTTGTGAGTCTGGAACAGAGGAAGAAGGGAAATCAATAAACAATGTTGTTGGGTTTGTCCGATGTGTCTACCTCAAAAGAAACAAAAACCAACCAATGACAACGATTTTGGGACCCTTTGTGAATCTTCGATCCTTGACTTTGGTCACATAACAAACCCTGACATGTGAGGTTTCTCTAAGACATGGTAATCACAAGCCCATGTAGACCGTAAGCAAACAACAATAGGGAGGTGTCCATTTCTCCATAGACAAAAACTTATTCATCCATCTGTCATTGCCCAGAAGAATGTTGGGGTTTATGACTCCCATCCATGGCACTCCCTAGAAGCATATCTCAATCCCTTGAGCCATGGCGATAGATGGGGAGAAACAGCAAAAGTGCCAAACCCTAAACCTCAACACAAACTTTATCTTCATCTTAGCCTCGAATTTAATGTGAAAATTATGTATATTATATCTTTTAATAAAATTAATA
>APFE030293423.1:0-17566 GCA_000404065.3 Pinus taeda | reverse complement strand
CAAAACACAGTTACATTGGAAAAGGTTTAATTTTTTTTTTTTACAAAATTACAAATTATACAATCTTCCACAATGCATTGAGAGGTGCCAAGTATCTCTCTAATTAACAAGCCCTTCATATTCGAATCTTTCTTATTTTTTTTTTTTCGCTTTTCTATTTCATTGGTTTTTAAAGTTTTTTATATTGTATTATTTTATATATTTATATAATTAGATAAGAGTATATACATATAATTTAGCTTCTTATATATACTTGGTTAAATAGTACGATACAAATTTACTTATTCGAATTTCTATATATATTTTTCTGATTTTGTAAATGTTTAGTTGAATTGCATGAGTGGTTTTGACCGTGTGCTTAGTTGAATTGTGTGTTTGCTCGTTCAAATTGCTTATATATTAATAGTTGTATGAATGTTTATTTATGAATATATGTATGTAATTTGAAATTGTTATCATGTGTCTGTTGTTTTTAATTATGAATTTCAATGTGTATGTACAATGTAGATTTTAATTTGTATATTATGAGTTTACTTTTGTTTAAAGTTGCATAAGCATATTTTAGTGTTTTCCTTTATTGACGTGAAATTGTATGTTGTGTATTTAGTTGAGTTTGTATATTGTATGTTTCTTTATTTCAACTTGTACTTTGCATGTTTCTTTATTTGAAATTGAATATATATATATATATATGTGTGTGTGTGTGTGTGTGTGTGTGTGTGTGTGTATTATATGTGACTTGAAATTGTAATAGTATGTTTGTTGTATTGAATTGTTATTGTAATTAATTTTAGAACGCAAATAGTGCACAAGTTTTACTTTGTATATTGTGTGTTAGCTTATTTAATGTTGTGATGGCATGTTTGAATGTCTCTCTTTGAATTGACTTGACATTGACATTGTATGATGCGTATTTCCTTATTTGGAATTGTATATTATGTGTTTTTGTATTTGAATTCGTATTTGGTGTTTGATATTTAAAAATTTAAAATTGTATTTAAATTTGTATTCTAGGCATTGTCTGAAATTTCATATACATGAGAGAACATGTTTTTTCAAAGTTTTGTATGTGTAGGTGGTTTTGTGAATGTTTGTGAATGTATGTGTTTAAATTTTATATTCCACTGCATGTATATACTTGGTAAAATAGTAGGATACATATTTACTTATTCGAGTTTCTATATATATGTTTATGTATTTATGTTGATATTTTGAATTCAAATTGTGTACCATATTTGTTTATTCATTTTAAATTGTGAAATCGTGTGTTTAGTTGAATTGCATGTATATGTGAGTGGTTTTGACCGTGTGTTTTGTTGAATTGTGTATTTACTTGTTTGAATTGCTTATATATGAATAGTTTTTGTTGAATTGTGTATTTACTTGTTTGAATTGCTTATATATGAATAGTTGTATGAATGTTTATTTATGAATATATGTATGTAATTTGAAATTGTAATCACGTGTTTGTTGTTTTTAATTATGAATTTCAATGTGTATGTATAATGTAGATTTTAATTTGTATATTATGAGTTTACTTTTGTTTAAAGCTGCATAAGCATATTTTAATGTGTATGCATATTTTAATGTTTTCCTTTATTGACGTGAAATTGTATGTTGTATGTTTAGTTGAGTTTGTATATTTTATGTTTCTTTATTTCAACTTGTACTTTGTATGTTTCTTTATTTGAAATTGATTAAGTATGTTTACTAAGTATTAAAATTGAAATTTATTAAGTATGTTTAATTATAATGAGATTTCTATTTTTTATTTCTCTTCTTTAATTTTATTTGGTTAAAATATATTTCAATCATTTTGAGAATGTATGAATTTAATTAAAAATCACCATATAAATACTAATCTTATTTAATAATTTTATTTTATTTTTGAATTAAATTTTCAACATTATTTTTTTTTGTGTAAATTGGACTATTTCTATTATAATACAAAAAGAGTACAGAGGGTTACATTTGCCGCCATGGGTCGGCAACCTGAACAAGATGACAGTGAAACTGAGACTGTGCCCGAAGAGCTATCCGCTGACCCCAAACAAGAGCTATGACAGTGTTCAAAACTGCAAAAAACTGACCCATCCTCTCCCTGCTGTCGCAGGGGAGGAGTTTACAGACTCTTACAATTCTGTTAAGGTGCATATCGTCACTGAAATTACAGAACAAGACCGACCTATATTCCAACATAACCATTACAGACGCTAAGGCTAGAAGCCAGGACAGAATAAAGCATAACAGACTCTGAAACGGAAAAGGACATAGACAAATCTAACTCACGATATCGACCCGCTACCATGACCCCGAACGTCCACGCTGCAAGCTTAGGTGTAAGGGCTGGGTGGCTCCTCCGTTGAAGGCGGGATGAATTTGCCATCTGGTTCCTCCACCACCGGGCAGCCAGAGAATTCTGAAGCGCTAGAGTCGGAGTGCGATGCGGTTCCTCCCCCACTTGGGCCAGCGTTGTCCCTCGCCACTTCACCCTCGGTGTCCACAGGCTGAGATTGCTGCCCCCGAGCAGGCGGTGGTGGTCTAGGAGCTGCTGGGTTGCCCGGCCAATCATGGTGCTCGCATTTTTCAATGCGCACAGAGACAAAGTACACGGCATTGTCCAATATGCAAGTGTGTCTGAACCGGGTGGATGAATGCCCACCAAACGGGCATGCCAAAGAACGTCCTCTGCCTCGCCCTCTTCCGCGCTCTGTGGAACGTGGCGGGCGATTTCCTTCCGAAGATTCTGAAGAATGAGGTTCAGAGGCCAAAGATCTGGCTCTGCCTTGCGAGCCACCCCGCCTACAGGCACCCCGCTGTCGTTCTCGCGGCATGTTGTGAACACCGCTGCAACAAGATTGCACTGGGGTCGCTGTGAAATTGAACCAGCACCATAATTGAACCAGGACCGAATTCGAACCAGCATAGGAATTGAGCCAGGACAGAATTCGAACCGGGCCCAACAAGCTAACCAGAATACGAACCAGGCCCAACAAGCTAACCAGGCCCAACAATCTAAGCTTGAAGCCGGAGCATTCAGAGACATGATGCTGGTTAATCTCTGACCCGCATTGTCCCATAGAGCCACCATACAACGACGAAAATCGACTAACACTCCCAAGTTGAAGCCTGGTTGCAGAGAACCAGAGCTTCGCTCTCCTGCATAATGACCCTCTCTGATCATCGAGCCGAACCCACTCCCTCTTAACCTTGCGTCTGCGGTGGAGGTCCTGTCTTTAATGCCGGCCGGACGGCTTCGGGAGCTTTCGGCCCAAGTGGCATGAAGCGACGGCCACCTGGCATTGAATGCCGCCGTCCACTCCAATAAATTCTTACCTGTCACCCGCATCCGGGAAAATTTTCAACATTATTATTATTATTCTTATTATTTATTTATTTTTCTTCGTATTTGTCATTTTCCATCTAAAGATTAGTAAGTTAATTTGAAAATTTGCAACAAAACATAAATATTTTGATAATATAAAGTTTTAACATAGAAAACACATAATTAGTAAATATTTTTAATAAATATTACTACCATAGCAATAATAATGTGATTAATGCAAAATTTTATTATAATTTATTTTCATTAATGTTAACAAATTAATATGTTTTTAAAAAATATCCTTTAACATCATTAATCATTTAAAATATTAAATCAATATAATAACTATAGTTAATAAATATTTCTACCACACCAATAATATTTTGATTGATGCAAAATTCTATAACAATTTATTTTCATTAATGTTAATAAATTAATATGTTTTTAAAAAACATCCATTAACATCATTAATCGTTTAACATATTAAATCAATATAATTAAATCATCTCCGCACATTCACGTGGTTGACCGTGTTAGTAGAGATTATAATCTTGAAGCAAAGAGGAGTTTTTTTAATTGTTAATGAAAATTAGCATAACACATATTTAAAAAAAACATATTTTGACATTTTAAAATAGAATATTTCAAGCAAATGAACATGAATCAATCACTATATTATTCTATAAGAAAATATTAACTCAATGAAACATTTTCATGAATAAATTGATGTATTAATGTTAAGTCTCCTTGTTTGTTTGGGAAAATCCCATAGGTTGAGTTAAGGAAATATGGAAAATATGATTTAACCAATAGGAGAACCTTTAGGGAACCTATTAGATCCATGCATATGCCTGTATCTAAACTACTCAACTTGTTGTAAGTCTTCTTATGTGTTAGCACTTGTCGAGTCTAGTAGAGAAGGGAAAAGGGGAAAATATTAAGCGAGCAAATCAATATCAAAGGTCCTAAAAAAACTTCTTTTAAGGGGAAACATATTCTTCTCTCAATAAGTCAGGATCCCTCATCTGGTCATCGAAAAAATAAGTGCCAATGCACAATCTATTAAGCTTCTAGTGTAGGGAGGTGAAGCTAGTGACTTCACCATGGTATTATCCAGGCTTGCTGGTAGCGAAGAAACTTTTGTGCTCTTGAAGTGAATTCATCAGGGTACTATCTAGGCCTGTTGGCAGCAGAGCAACATAAAACATGAAAAATCATCTTATGAAAATCATAATTTGTCGTGCACATTACCCTTCCTTATATTGAAATAATTGTGATATGGTGTATGTTTTATCTATCTTCCAACCAAGCTAAGAAAATTGAGATGCTATGTGTAAAACTGGGTCGAAGAGGGGAGGTTTGTTGTTTAGAGTTTAGAATTTAGGGTTTAGAATTTAGGGTTGAGGATTTAGGGTTTGTGGTTTAGGGTTTAGGGTTAAGCATTTGCAGTTTAAGCTTTAGGGACTATGCTTTAGGGTTTAGGGTTTATAACACTTTATAAAATGCTTAGGGCTTATGGTCTTCCCTTATTATAGATATTGGTAAAATTCTTAGTGTTTATGGCTTAGGGATTAAGGTTTGGGGTTTAGGGTTTATGATTTAGGGTTTATAGCATTTTAGTAAATTCTTTTAATAAGAACTTAAATAAAAGTTACAAATAGTTTTTAAAATGTTATAAAATTCTTAGGCTTTAGAGTTTAAGGTTTAGGTTTTATAACAATTTAGTAAACATTTTTAATATACATTTAAATAAAAGTTACAAAACACTCTTTAAAATGTTATAAATTAATAAGGGTTTAGGTTTTAGGGTTTAGGTTTAACGGATTAAGGTTTAAAATTTATAACACTTCAGTAAATTCTATTAATAAACATGTAAAAAAATTACATAGGGTTTAGGTTTTAGGGTATAAGGTATAGGGTTTAGGGTTTAGGGTTTAGGATTTAGGGTTTAAGGTTTAGGATGGGACCCAGCCCACAATCAAACATATAACTTGATAGAAGTTTGTCCATCGCTATTGATGAATTCGGATTTGGTTGATGATTTGGCTTTTGATTAATGTTATGATCAATGGATATTTATGTTGGTGGTTGCAATAATTTAATAAGGATCATAAATATGAAACTGACCTATCCTCCTACCTCGGTCCTCATTTCCTGCATGATGATTATGCAAAACCCTTTGCCATTTTGGTCATTTTCAACATTTCTTTCTGCTATGAGAGCTCTGCAAGGGTTTCTTTGGAGATGCTCTGTTTTGGTTTTGTTTACGAATGAGTGTGGTCCGTGAGCTTGCATGTGTTGTTGGCAGCTGCATTCCTTGTTGTATAGTCTTGTTATGCATTCTGGAGGTTAGTTTGCTCGTTTTCCTCTGCACAATGAGTTATTTCATCTGATCGTACCTGGAATCAATTTCTGGTTTGGTTTGTCGGACTTTCAACTGTTCCCTTCTGTTGTTGGTTATTTTTGTTACTGCTTTGCTGCTAAAATCATTTTACTATTGTTCCCATGTGCATGGGTTACAGGCAAAATGGTTCACTTGGCTATGTCTTTCAGGTATTTTTGTCTTTCCTTGATTTATCTCTGCCTTCTCCTAGTTTAAAAAATAACGGTGTCTCCTCCTTTTGTCTCAGGTCATTTCCTGTGTTCTGTGGCTCTATAGGATGAGGGTTCTTGTTCAATCGCACTCCCAGGTGAGATTATGTTCTTCCCTTACTTGTATTGTGTCTTTGCTCATTCATTGTTATGCGTGTTGTGCTTGACACTCTCTTGTTCTGCTTTCACAAGTCAAGAATTTGACCTCGGGCGTGGATGGTTTCAATGCCTCGGTTTGTAAGCCCTTCGACGCCTTTCTGGTAGGATCTGTCAGCACAGTTTCATTGAATTGTAGTTAGGGTTTGTAGTTTTCTAGTGGCCACGCCTCGACATTCATTTGCTATATCTTGTTTGAGTCATTACACAACCTGGGCACATCTCTGTTTACAATTTTGGTTTGTAATTTGTGTGGGTTGAACTTATTGGTTAGGCTATATCTTGTTTGAGTCATTACACAACCTGGGCACATCTCTGTTTACAATTCTGGTTTGTAATTTGTGTGGGTTGAACTTATTGGTTAGGCTCGAGGGTTTCACGATGACAAACCCTTGACTAGGGTCTGCCCTGTCTCGCAGTCACTGTTTATTCTATTTGTTTTGACAATGTAATGCTGGACTCTTATATAATAACAATTATATGTTTTCTTTATCTCTATTCCATTTGGAAAAGAAAAAGAAATGGTATATAGCAGGTTGTAATGAATTACCTATGTTTGGGTTATCCAATCGATACTCGAATTTGTTTTTCTTCATTCAATTGTTTCGCTGTGTGGACATTCTCTTGGCCGTGAGATTGTTTACTTGTTTGTCTATTATGGTCTTGCGACCATGCATGCAATTGATAGTGCTTTGTTTCTTAAGGGAGGAAAAACATAAATTTGTAGGCCTGCACTTTGTTATTTCTAAATCCATTAAACAATAGAGAAAATATAGCTGCACAGTATGTAGACAATAGTATAGATGGATGAAAGATAAATGTGTGCTCTGTCTCTTTTTATTATTTGTATCCGAAAATGCTGAACCTTTTCAATGATTTTCATTATTACAGTTATATGCTTTGTCTACAGTTAATGGAACTGTGTTGTTACTTTTAGTTGTAGACCTTATAGTTACATAACTATTAAGTATTTGGTTCTGCCTATATGGAAAGATTTTACGTTAGACACATTTGTATTTTTCCTTTTAGAATGACAAGACAATTATTAATTTGTTGTTAATTAAAGACAACAAATAAATGACCCTAACCGACCAAACTACCCTTGATTAATACTGAAATTTAAAAATAAGACAAAATCCTACACCCTACTTTGACAAACTGAACATGAAGAAAACCAATATGCTAATTCGACATTCCACCCTAGCAGAGACCAACACCTGGTCATGGTGCCTTAGCTGGATGCTCCCGCATCAGGCTCCCAGAACAAAAAGAAATCATGACTCTGGTCCATGAGCTTCTCGACTAAAGAACCTGTCTACTCAATTTGTCTGGCATCAAGCCACGAACTATCCTCAATAGGACAGGTCTTCCACTTGACCAGGTATTGTTGATACTTCTTCTGCTGAGTTCCTTTGGCCACCTGAGTGTCAAGGATGCTCTCGATCTCGGGAGGCTGAAAGTAGGGCATCTATCTCAGCCAATTAAGTTTGTGAAAAAATAAGCATAATAGTTGAATTGGGCTTGACACACCAACATTAAGGCCCCAAGTGATCTACAAAATATATGCCTTTATCATATTATCTAATGGGAGAATTATGAGTACTCATCAATATCGTTTTATAAAATCTGAGAAATATACCATTAAGTTTGTGAACGAATAAGCATAATAGCTGAAATGTGCTTGACACACCAACATTAAGGCCGCAAGTGATGTACAAAATCTATGCCATTATGATATTATCTAATGGGAGAATTATCAGTATTCATCAATATCATTGCCATAGAGTAACTCCCATAAAATGCTCTTTCGATCAATGTCAATAGTCAAAATATCATCTACATAATACTCAACATTTTTTATATTCCCTTGTAATGGAATTTAATTTGAAGGAGCTACACTTGATTCACCTCTACCTTGACTGCGTTATGCCACTTTAAGTATATATAGGTTATAGTTAATGTGCTAAGTATTAAAGTTGATGTGTGTTGTGACTTTTTAGGGGTCACAATGTCTTTATCGTGACACTGTACTAGGGGAATAATTTCTAGAATTCATTGTGTTAAAGATAATCGTGCACCATGGTTTACCTAATTTTAGTGTTTGTATGTTAAGGATTAAAATGTAATCATTGCCATTTTCTGTTAATGGCAATAGTTGTTAGAGGTGGCATTGTCGAATATTTGGTTTACCTTATTTAGAGATTGTATGTTAAGGATTATAAAGTAATCAATATCATTTTCTCTTAATGCTAATAGTGGTTAGAGGTGGAATTGTGGAAGAGTTTGTAATTCTCTAAGATTACTCGTGGTGATTGTAAAATAGGGGTTATATGCGTTATGGGACATCTTAGTTTCTTTGGCATTCATAATGCCTTTTGGTTAAGGGACACATATTGTATTAAAAAATTAGTGGATGTTAATATATAGCGCAATAAATATGAATATCTAATACTAACTTTATTATAATTAGAGAATTCAAAAATATATATATATATTAATATATTTATTTTAAAATGAAAATATTATTGGGAAGCTCAGTGGATGCTTCCATATTATTTCCCTCATTGTTGTAATCATACAACTAATGGACCTTACAAAAATAAGCCCTCAAAGATTTAGTAACTAGGGCTAAGGTTTTGTAACACTCTCAAAAATATTGAAAAAATTAAGTTATCCATAAATTTCAGATAAATAATTTATTTGTATAATGTATAATGTATCATTCGTTAACTTTGTGCATTTTCATGCAAGCAATTCACAATTTTTTTTAATTTCATCAATAACTTTCTAAGGTTTCGTTAATAATTTTTGTAAGATTTTTTTGTTTTTAAATTTAACTGTTTTTTATGATATTGGAGAATGGAGTTAGGGATCTGCTCTCTAAATTTAGCTGTTAACTTTTTGTATTTTAATAATTTAATAAATTTAAGTAATACTTTTCAAATTCAACAATTGGAGTTTGCTTAAATGTGACAGAAATATTCAAGAATGCAAATTATTTTCTTGTTTCTAAATATAGTCATTATCCTTTTGCTTTTCTGAACTTTCAAGACTATAATTAATATTTTCTAAATTTAACCATTAGAACTAATAGCTATTATGTTTTTACTTTTAACTTTCACAAATTTGATACAATTGCAGAATAAAAAATTAATTTTTAAACTAAAATATCCGCAACTATATTTAGAAAATTTTTACAGTTGGTATCTCATACAAGAATTTACAAAATATTCCAAAACAAACTCAGGAAGCAAACACATTATGTGAACATTACATGAGCTAGCCATAAATAATAAAAAGCGATTTGAAACATTATTTAGTATTTATTGCTTATCCTCCTTTCAAAACCGTGCGCACTGGTTCTCAATATTAGAAAAAACCAACGCGGTTTTTAAATTTGAAATATACCCCATCTTCTAAACAGACGAATTTATGGAGAGTAGTGGGTACCTGTAATTTGTTACGATCTCTGACAATAAAGCGGCATATTCCACTCGAACAATGGCTGCTGCGTTTGTTTTATGTCAAGTTCGTTATATTCTCTGACAAAAGCAATGTTTGTCAGCGTATTATACTCCGGTATTTATTGGCGCGTGTTCTAACCTAACCATGATGGTGAAATTTGTCATATTTTCATAACACTCGGCAACGTATAACGCTCGGCGTCAATAAAACGTTCAAAAGGGCATGGGAATATACTCGGCAGCCCGGCGAATATACTCGTCGAAGGAATTAACCAAATTATTATCATTTTTCAGTATTTTTCTGCTCATCTATCTACATTTAGATTGGCAAGCCTGTGTGTTTAGATGTGTTGTTGGTTTCAGTCTTCTATATTCAGATTGGCAAGTCTGTGTGCTTAGATTTGTGGTTTGTTTCAGTCTATACTCACAGTCTGTAAGAGTCTGTTGTTTGAGTATGTCGATTTGTGTGTGACCGTCAAGCCGTGTTTATGTGTGTGATTGTATGCATGCCATGTTTATGTGTGTGATTGTATGCATGGATTGTATTGAATTCTGTTTATATGGTATGATGTTAACCTTTGTCATGTCATCGAATTTAATTGAAAATGTTAGAGCTTTAACAACGTGTTCGTTATAGATTTAATTACGTATTCATTTATTGCTAACCTGTTCATGTCATTTTATGTTGCAGGAGGATGGCAATGGTGACCTTAATAATGAATTCACGAGACTTCAATATAATGCAAACCCTTCAACATCTTTTTCCAGACGAATTCGAGGTACAAGTATGTAATACCTCCCACTCCCATTCTCATTCAATAAATATTTTATGAATAATAATTTACGGAAACATTTTTAATAATTCAACTACTTTGTAATTTAATTTAATATATCATATTTCCCCTAAACGCTTCACACCAGTATGTTTAATTAGTTTTTAAGTTTATGGTATGTTCAATTAAACTGTGATCCGCTCCTTTAACCGATACGCCTGCAATCTTTATGCACAAGAACTTAAAAAAAAGCGTGTCAGGCGTTTTTGTTATAGACGTTGTGGTAGAGTGTGATCCGCTTAACGTTTAACGGATTACATCTTTTTTGATATAAAGGAGCCGTGGCCTGGAATCTTTATGTCGTTTTGAAATAGATAATGATTGTGCTGTGCATATATATGGGTAAGTTCAAGCGAATAGATCGAAGTTTTTTTTTTGACATATTCCTCTTTTATCTGTCATCTGTATTTGCTCTTCTGAAACTCCAGAGAAAACACTTCCTCTTCTATCTATCACCTGTGTTCAATCGTGTGGTCTATACTCACATACTCACCTTTCTCTTTCTGTTTCTCTTCCTTTTCACATCACAGCCTTTAGTTGTTTGGGAAAAGCTGATGGGTACTTAGTACCACCTCCATCTTCTTAAACTAACATTTAACTCCCTCTGCAATGCGGAAGTTGAGCCCTTGAGGAAACTGAGATCTCGTTTTAGTCGTATATATGTGCACACGCTAGTCACGGAGATCGACCGGCGCACGACCAGGAAATCAAAGTTTGCTTACGATATTGATACTACTGTTTCCAGAAGCAATATTTCTGAGATACAGTTCTTCGAGGGTTGATCTGTACACGAACGAAAGATCTTCGAATTTCGAGCAGCTGTGGCGATTCCTATGAGATACAGGCGTACCATATGACACGCAAAGCACAGTGTCTTGATTCAGGGTTAACTGTTCATATAACGCTTCGTTGAGCACAAGTTAGGGTTCCGGCCAATTTCCACTCAAAAATTGAGCCCAGATCACCACATCAGGGTTGGTACTTTGACTGCAAAATTCGTCATCAACAACGGTCGCCGTGTGGCACTCAAATAAACCATGATTTTCTCAATTGCGTGTGCCTGTGGAATTAGAGCCACCCAATTCGGGTACATACGCGGACGATTTCGATCTTGCAGCTCAGTGTGCCCTTTGGGAATTAAAAAAATCTCTATATCAGGAAAAGGTGCGTTCTCTGGATATTTTCTGTACTGATTTAAATAATTATTTACCTCGCAGTTAGTCATATTTATGTGTCATGTATTGATTTCTTTTCCGCCATAGTAAACCATGATGGTTTATGTTTAATGGCAGAGATGACTTCGAATTCGTCGAACTCACCGTGCGCTGCATTCAAACTCAGAGTGTGTATTTGTGCCGTATTTTCCTCCGGAAAAACTTCAAATATTTGCCAATATTCACAAGATCTTTTGAGCAAGCAACGTGGCTAAATTAATCAACGATTTGGAGCCCCATCAACGGGAGGACGCGGTGAATTCTCTGGCATATGAAGCGGAAGCTCGCTTGAAAGATCCCGCCCCGTTTATCGGTGCGTTGGAGCGATCTCCACGCCGCAGAGATAGGTGCAACAGCTACAGAAGGAACTGGCGGCTGCTCACGCGGATCTCCTTCAGTACACCTCTGCAGCGAAGCGTGTTCTTAATCCACATAGTCCAGGCTCGACGATGCCAGCTTATTCCATACTGACGTGATTCATGCGGCAGCTGGGGAACAACAACTGAAAAAATTAATGGAATTCCCTAATTCTAGAGAAGAGTTACAGCTGAATAAAGATCAACTTCTAGAATTGGCCTTGGGAATCATGCCTATGCATTGTATTCTTCAGCCAGGCCTGCCAGAGACTGCCGTAGCGGAAACAGGCCAAAGAATTTTTTTGTACAGCCATGACAGGTATTTATTTTATATTCATATTTATGATTTATTCTTTGGTTTTGACCAAGAAGAGCAGAGAGAAGGGATGCGTGGATGATATTTGATACCGTCATAACAGTTATTTATTTTATATTCACATTTATGATTTATGCTTTCTAAATTTTTATGTTTTGTTAGTGTTCCTTTCATTTCATGAATCTCTTTTTGCTCTCTTCGATCTCATTAATTTCCTTTTGCTCTCTTTGTGGTCAGCCTGCAATCCCATTAATTTCTCTTAATTTTAATTTATTTCTTTGTTTGTGCTTTGTTCTTGTTCCCAAAGACTTTCAATTTTCTTCGTATGTTTGGTTTGATGGCAATGTTATTCAAACCTCCGAAACATCGTTAGTTCTTTGTTATAAAACTTCACAATATCTAACTTTTTCCATCGCCTTTCTCTCATAATGTGTAAACCTTTCGATCTTTTTGCTCTGTTCTGTTTGAAAACAGATTTAGTTCTTTGTCATAAAGCCTCATCACATTTAATAGTTTTTCTAAGTCATTTTATAAAACATGAACTAATATCCAAATGTCAATCTGTCAAAGTCTGTGAAGCTTCAAATCCATATCATTCCCTATTTCACACTAAGTTGTTTTTGAACTCTTTCAACATTGCATTTTCTTCTGAATTGATGAATCCTACTACCACTTTTAGAAGCTTTTGGACTCTTCCACATATCTTGACTATTCTCTTTTTACTGCACTTATCAATAGGGTAGAATTATCCTTTTACTGCACTTACTTATTTATCTAACCTCAATTTACTTATTTTAAATTATTTGCTTACATTTAAGTATTTCAAATTTTTATATAAACAATTTTGTTAATTTTTTTTTAATATTTGATTTTCTTATTTTAAATATTTAATTTATTCAATAAATATTTATATTAAGTTATTAAATATATAACAAATAAAACTAATGTAATATACTTAAAGTTATTGTTCTATATCCTATGGTATTTGATTTATATCATTTATATTTATATGGTTATTAGTGAATGGGTTTTTCAGTTAATTATTGTACTTGAATTGTTTAGTTATATTTATGCTTGTATAATTATTTATTGATTTGAAATTATATAGGAATATTTTTGTAATTGAATGTTTTGATTTATAATTTATTATTTATAATGTGAAAAGATATCTTTGTACTGTTTATTATATGTAATTATTTATTTTTTGGAAAATCGATGATATAAAAGAATTTATTCATGAGTAGATTTTTAGTTTTATTTTCTAAGATATGTGAAATGGATGTGTTTGTTTATTTAAATGTGAAAAAAGGCTTAATTTTTTTTAAAGGTACCCATAAATTGTATTTTTTTATAATATGATATATTTGTTAGATGGCATGACATTGATATTTATGTATAGACATTGTTTTCTATTTAAAATGATATGTATATGTTGGTGTATTTTATGTGTTTTTTTAAATGAAAGTAATTTTTGTTTATTTATGCGGTATGATGGTTGTTGTTTTGCTAATTAGATAATATGATTGCATTGAAAGATAATACGATGTTGACAATTTTGTGCATGTTTAATGTGTATATATTTTAGTATTATTTGTTTTATTGTTTGTTAGATGATATAATGATTGTGTTTCTTAGATAATATGCCTATAATTGATTTCTTATTGATAAGTTGTTTTCTTTCTGCTACATGATGTGGATTGTATTTGTTAAATGATATGATTATTATAATGATGATTATGCTTTTGTTTGTTAAATGACATGCTTTAGCTTGTTTGTTGATACGATGGTGATGTTGAGAGTGAGAGAGATAATGAGAGTGGGGGAGGGGAGAGAGTGAGAGAGCAAGGGGGTGGGAGAGTGGAAGAGGGGGCGGAGAAAGAGAGAGGGGGTAGATAGGGTGAGGGAAAGGCATGGGGAGAGAGTGTGAGAGAGAGATATAGAGGGGCAGAGGGAGTGAGAGGGGGAGAGAGGGAGAGGGAGAGCGAGATAGAGGGGATAAAATGGGAAGGCAAGAGACAAAGATAGAGAGGGATTAAAGGGGATGGCAGGAGACAAAGATAGAGATGGAGGGGAGGAGGGAGGCGTGGGAAGAGAGAGGTGAGGGAGGGGGGAGAGAGAGTTGCAGGAGAGAGGAGGATGGGGAGAGGGAGAGTGGGAGATATGGAGGGAGAGGGGTAGAGAGAGATAGATGTGAGGGGAGATGGGGAGAAGGAGCGGGAGAGGAACGAGAGAGGGAGAGAGGGGAAGAGGGGGAAGGAAAGGAGGATAGGGCAAGAGAAGGAAGGGGGGAGAGAGAGGGAGAGAGAGGGAGAGGGATAATAAAAGAGGGGGAGGGAGAGGGGGAGATGGAGGGGCGGGGGGAGAGAGAGGGAGAGAGAGGTGTGGGAGAGAGAAGGATAGGGAGAGGAAGTAGGGGGGCGAGAGAGAGAGAGAGGTGGGAGAGAGGAGGATAGGGAGAGGGACACACACACACACACACACAGAGGTTTGGGAGAGAGGAGGATAGGGAGATGGAATGGGGCAGAGAGAGATATATATGTGGGGAGAGAGAGATATATATATGTGGGGGAGAGAGAGATATATATATGTGGGGGAGAGAGTAGGATAGGGAGAGGGAGTGGGGTAGAGGGGTAGGGAGAGTGAAAGAGAGAGAGATAGGTGGGGGGAGAGATGGGGAGAGGGAGAGGGGGAGATGGAGTGGGAGTGGGAGAGAGCGGGATAGCGTGATGGGGAGAGGGAGAGATTCAGTGAGGAAGAGAGGGAGAGGGGGAGAGAGATTGGGATATGAGGATGGGGATGGGGAAGATATTGGGAGAGGGGGAGAGGGAGAGAGTGACAGAGAGAGAGAGAGGGACATGGAGGTAGAGGGGGAGGAGGAGGGAGAGGAGGAGAGGGTGTGAGAGGGGGAGGGGGAGAGGGGGAGGGAGAGGGAGGGGTCCATGGATATTGGGACAGAGGAGGGAGGGAGGAGTAAGGGAGTGGCGGACAGGGAGAGAGAGACTATGGCAGAGGGAGAGGGAAAGGGAGAGAGGGAGATAGAGGAAATAAGGGAGAGGGAGAAAGAAGAGAGGAAGATGTAGAGGGGGTGAGAGAGGGAGGGAGTGAGATAGAGATAGGGGGAGAATGAGTGGGGTGGAGTGGGAAGTGGATAGTGAGGGACTGGGGGGATATGGGGAAGAGAGAGGGATAGGTGGGGGGATAGAGGGGGAGAAGGAGAGGGAGAACCAGAGAGAGGGGGAAGGGGAGAGGAAGAGAGAGGCAAATATAGGGAAACAAATAGAGAGAGAGAGGGATGGAGAGTGGGAGTGGGAGAGAGGAGCTGGAGAGAGAAAGGGTGATGGAAAGAGAGTCGGAGATGAGTAGAGGGGGACAGAGAGAGGGGGACAGAGGGAGAGGGAGAAGCAGGGAGAGTGATAGAGAGAGAGGAGGAAAGGGAGGGAGGTGAAGAGTGAGCATGAGAAGGGGAGGGGAGAGGGAGAGGAAAATAGGGTGGGAGGGTGGTGGAGGAGAGAGAGAGAGAGAGAGACAATAGGAAGGGGAGGGACAGACATAGCGATAGGGAGAGAGTGAGAGAGAGGGAGGGAGAGAGGAAGACAAGAAAGAAGAGAGGGGAGCGAGTGGGGCGAGAGAGGGGGGAAGTGGGATGAGAGATGGATTTGGGAGGAAGGAGATGGGGAGGGAGAGAGAGAGAGAGAGATCGTAGGGTTAGAGAGGGAGATGGGGGAGAGAGAGAGAGATCAGGGTAGAGAGAGAGGGAAAGGGAGAGGGTGAAGGCGTTGGGGAGGGGAAGAGAGAGGGAAAGGGGGAGGGCAGAGAGGGAGAAAGAGAGGGAGAGGGAGGGAGAGTTAGGGGAGGGGGTAGGGAAAGGAGGAGAGATAAAGTGATAAAGAGTGTGAGAGAGAGAGGGGCAGTGGGGCGAGAAGGGATGGGTAGAGAGGTATTGCGAACAGGAGTGCCGGAGAGTGGGGGAAGGGGATATGGGTGAGAGAGGGGAAGAGGAAGGGGAGAGGAAAGAGGAAGGAAGGGAGATGAAAAAGGTTGGGAGGGGAGGGAGGGAAGAGAAGGAGGGGGAGGGAGGTCGGGAGAGTGAGAGAAGAGGATGTCGCGGTGAGAGGGACAAAGAGAGAGGGAGTGGGAGAGAGATAGAGAGAGAGGGATAGGGGGGAGAATGGGTGGGGAGAGTGTGAGAGAGATGGAGTGAGGGGGGGAGAGAGAGGGTGGGGGCGAGAGAGGGAGGGAGAGAGAGAGGAGCAGGGAGGTGGAAGAGAGAGAATTAGAGAGAGATAGGGGAAAGGTGGGATAGATGAGGTGAAATAGAGAGAGGGAGAGAGATAATGGGGGAGAGAGAGGTAGAGAGGGAGAAGGGGAGTGAGAGCGAGAGGGGCAGAGAGAGGGAGAGGGGTAGGCGGAGAGGGAGAGGTAGAAAGAGAGAGAGGAGGAGAGGGAGAGATAGAGAGGGAGAGAGGGATAAAGAGAGGGGGGAGAGGTATAGGGGAGTGGGGGAGAGAGGGGGAGGAGCGGAGAGATAGAAAAATGGGGGAGATAGTTGGACAGTAGGAGAGGGAGTGAGAGCGGGAGGGTATGAGAGTGGGAGGGTATGAGAGCAGGAGAGGGGAAGGGGGAGAGGCAGAGGTGGAGAGAGTGGAGGAGAGAGGAGGAGAGCGAGAGAGGGAGGGAGGAGAAGGAGGAGAGAGAGGGAGGGATAGAGGAGGATAGGGAGAGGTAGAGCGTGAGGGAGGGGGAGGATGAAGAGGGGTAAAGAAAGAGATATGTGGGCTAAGAGAGGGGGAAATGGAGATGGGGATTAGGAGGAGGAGGGTGGGTGAGTAAGAAAGAGGAAGGGAGATAGAGAGGGGGACGATTGGTAGAGATAACGAGAGAGAGCACTGGAGAGGGGGAGGGCGAAGGGAAGAGAATTAGAGAGGGCAAGGGTGGGAGATGACAATAGGGTGAGAGAGGGGGAGGGGGAGAGGGAGAGGGAGAGGAAGAGGGAGATAGCAGGGGAGAGAGGGCGGTAGGAGGGGGAGAGTGAGGGAGGGAGAGAGAATGAGAGGGAGAGAGGGAGAGGGAGGGAGGGAGCAAGAGAGAGGGGGAGGTAGGGAGAGATATATGGAGGGGAGGAGAGGGAGAAAGAGAGGGAGGCAGGGAAGGAGGAATAGTGGCTGAGAGGCACAGAGAGGAGAAGAGATAGGGAGAGAAGGAGGGTGAGGGGGGGGAGAGAGATAGAGAGAGATTGAGATAGGGAATGAGAGGGAGATAATGAGAGTGAGATAGACAAGGAGAGAGAGGTAGGGAAAGAGGGAGAGAGAG
>APFE030293410.1:282410-381911 GCA_000404065.3 Pinus taeda | reverse complement strand
AGATAGATTAGATAGTATTAGTCCCTAGAGACTCGCACAACATGGTCAAGGGAGTGTCTAGGTAGTCTTGGATGGACACACAGTAAATAGAAGAGAGCGTCTAGGGGTTTGGAGTAGATCTGGATGATTTTGACTGCGGACACCTGCACACATTCTTCTAAAGAGCATCTAGCCAGGAATAGTTGCCCTCACACAGTGGTTGAGGGAGCGTCTAGGGAGTTTCAATGCACGTAGTCAGTCTTTCTAAGAGCGTACAGGTTTTTGATCTAGGATTTCACGGGTGACTTCAGTTGGATTCAGTGATCTATCGGATCAGGGTTTCTCTCTATTGTTTTATAGATCTGCAATCACTAGTAGAAAATGGTGAAATTAGTGACTAGGTGACTAAAAATGTTAGTTACCAAAACATTTGCAAGTGAGATACTACCAACAGTTAGCAATATTAAGAAACCCAACTAAAGATGACTAACAAAAATGACTATTTTAGTCACCAGTTAAAATATATGACTAGATAATAAGTAATACTACTAAAAATGACTAATTTAGTCTAGGAAAAAAAATATGACTACCTAAGAAAAACTACAATAATATGTATTAGTCGTTTATGTTAGTCATTTTAATTGTGTCACTTCAACAATCTAAACTTACAAGTCATAGGGGATTCAAAGGTTGTTTTAGATTAGGTGAAAGGTTATACTTCCTTGTACACTTCTTTATTGGATCAAATGACGATTAAAATTATTGAGCTTATTAGAATCTTTAGGGTCATATCATTTGATCACATTCACAGGGAATCATATTCAAAGGTTGAAAAATTATGGAAAAGGGGATTGGGCCAACACCTCATCTTGCAACATGACATGACCACCTATATATGTTGCAAAAACCTTTCCAGCTTATTTAGTTGGCTGCACATATATTTCACATTTCTTCTTCATCTTCCAAAGCGGTAGTGCTAAGGAGAGGGTATGAAATTTGAACAAAGTGTTCACTTAGTACCACTACCAAATTTACTTCATGCAACTTGCATGACGATAAATGGATGACATTTGAATGTTACAAACGTGTAAGTAGTCCACATTCAACTTTGTTGTCTTCATTGTCCTTAGTAACAATGACAAGTTTGAATATTTCCTTTATTTGTCATCGCAAACACATAACTCTTTGTTGTCCCAAACATAGTTAATATTGTTGGTGTACGATCTCTTAATTGTGGAATGGTCTCTTGATGATCATATCAAACTCTCAATCTCCAATTTTCATGAATACAATGAATGAATGATCTAATGCCTTACTTCTATAGACAATTTATAGTTCATTTTCTATTTTTATTGTGCCATTGTATATATGCTTCACTAGCATCTCATGCTATATGGTTAACTAAGCAAGCTTTATCTTTTATTTTTCAAGTATAATCTCGTTGCATCAATAAGCAGAGTTGTATAATTAAAATCATTCTAAATTTGTTAATAGTAATGGTTTGTTTTACTATTCGCACACTTATCCCTGGCCTTTTATGACCTTTTACTTTGAGAGTGAGTAGTGTCAAATCACTAGTCTTCGTTAAGGAACTTCCTTTCATTACTCAATGACCTAGCTTAGCTCAATATTTAAGAATTCCCCCTAGATAAGGATATCCTTCTTGTAGTCTAAAGAGTGAGAGAAGGCCCACAAGGTGACATTGGGTGGCTTGCTTGGTGGGTGGAGTCAAGACTTTTTTTTTCTATGAGAGTGTTTGAGTAGAGATACAATTTAGAAAATTCTTACAAGAAAATTAGTTTCCTTTATTTCCATCAACTAAACTACTTCCAATAAAATGATGTGATTTTAATAAAATCTAATTTTGATAAATAATTAATTCAATAAAATTAGAAAAAATAAGATTATTATTATTATTGTTAATTTTTTTGTATATGAGAGAATAGACAACCATAGGATGTTTGTACTTAAGGATCGATTATATCCACTACCACAATCACCGCCAAGTGTACACACATTGCCTCACACATGGCACACACTGAGCTGATCGAAGTTTAAACCAATAACATCATAAGAATTTCCTTAACAACCCATTCTATCATAAACTAATCTACACCATGGGGAAAATTAAAAATAACTTTTAATATTAAAAATATAGCGAATTTATTTTATTTTAAAATCAATTTTAATATCTAATTTGAGGAAACCGCGTAAAATAAAATTTAATGGGAAAAATGTTAAGAAAAAATAAAGTTGGGGTAAATTATGAAAATAAAAATAAGTAAAGTGAAATATAAAATTAATAACTCATAATTATAATTAATATTCAATCATCTTACTCATCATGTGAAAAAATGTTAAGCAAAATAAAGTTGGGTAAAATTATAAAAATAAAAGTAAAAGTGAAATAAAAATTAATAACTATAATTATAATGAATAATTCAATCATATTACTCATAATTTACAATTTACCAAGTGCCAGAGGCATAAAATCTCTTCATATACAAACCTTTTTTAAAGTGAAAAGATATTTGATCCCCTCTGCCCTTGGTAAATCCAAAATTAAGATCTAAAATTAAGATAGATCCAAGCTAGTTTTATATCAATTTATGTAATTAAAAGTAAAGAATTATTATTTTAATGAAAATTTACTTTCAAAATTATTTCTAATTTCCTTGATTGCTAGTTCCATCTTAACTCCGGATCTGTCAAGCGATGAGATGGATAACATCTCTTGATGTGCAAACCTCTTTTTTGAGTGCAAAACTTGATGAAAGGTTTGCACTTTGAGACATTTGATCCCTCTTCGTGCTTGATAGATCCAAGGTTAAGATGGATCTAGGTTGGTTTCATTCATGTGCGGCCAAAGAAAATCTCATGAGCATATGATTAATTTGATCAATAATACGTAAATTCATCTAATATTAATATAATCATTTAAAATATGCTAATATATCTCATATGAATCTGTATATTTTAATTTTAAATTTTCTTACTTGCCTCTGTTTGTTGTGATGATAATAACTTTAATGATGAAAAATGATGAAATATAAATTTTGAATGTAAACAGACAATGTAATAGTGTTGAATGATAGAAAATGTGAATAATAAGAATATAGTCAATTACAAATAGTCTTCATTGTGGTTAATCTAAAACTATTTTATTCTATTATACTTATTGTCAGCCTTCTTACTTTTGTATCTTTTCATATTGATTGTCATATTTTCATATTGATTATATGAAAAGGATAGGTTAAACCATAAACCATTTAAATCTTTAGCTCAATCTATTGTAGTAAACATAATTCCTTGTCTCTCCTCTCCAATATTAATAGGTTGAATTACTATAACACAAAAATCAATGTACATTCTCAATAAATTTTTTTTTCTTACACTGAAATCAATGCACAATGTTAATCCAATCACTTTAAAAGTAATGTATCATCATACATCCAATTACATCAAAACAAAAATCAACATTTACACTGAAATTAATGAATCTAATGCAAGCAATTATATAAGATTAGAAATCAACATTTACACTAAAATGAATGCATCTAATGAGAGAAATCAACATTTACACTCAAATCAATTCATCTAGTGCACGTAATAAAATTGGATTATAGACCAACATCTACACTAAAATTAATGCACCTACTGCAAGTAAGCAAATGGAATCATAAAGCAACATCTACACTGAAATCAATGCATCTAGTGCAAGCAATCAAATAGGATTAGAGATCACCATCTACATTGAAATCGATGCATTTAGTGAAAGCAATCAAATAAGATTAGAAATCACCATCAACATTGAAATCTTTGGATCTAGTGCAAGCAATCAAACATTATTAGAAATTAGCATTTACATTGAAATCAATGCATCTAGTGAAAGAAAGCAAATAGGAATAGAAACAGAAATCACCATCTACATTGAAATCAATGGATTTAGGGAAAGCAATCAAATAGGATTAGTAATCATGTACATTGAAATTAATGCATCTAGTGAAAGCAATCAAATATCATTAGAAATCAACATCTACACTAAAATCAATGCTTCTAGTGCAGGAAATCAAATTGGATTAGAAATCACCGTCTACACTGAAATAAATGTATCGAGTGCAAGAAATATTCTTCCCTCTCCCCCACCCCCATATATATCTATATCTCCCTGTTGGGCATGGAATCCCCCCACAACAGGTTTTTGGGGCTTAAACCCCAAGTTTTGGTCAGAGATGTTGTAAAACTCCGTGAATTGTGGGCACGAAGCACGAAGTTTGCAATTGAGTCATAGGGTTGTCCGCCCTAAACATTGTATTGTAAAATAGTGTAAAGTTGGCCTACCCATGGTCCACAGACCATGGGATTGTATAAATAGAGTGAGGCTCTAAGTTGTAAAAAAAGTCGAAAAAAGAGGTCTGGATGAATAGCAAAGGAATGGTTCGAGCTTAGAGTAGAATTCTAAGCGTATTAGGTTGTAGTAGTAGGAAGAGGCTCTGTAGCTGAGTGCGCAAAGGCCTATTGGAGTCCACAGTTGAGTGTGCGGACCCCTGCAGTTGAGTGCGTACGGTGGTGTCAGGTTTGTAAGCAATATTGAAGATTAATAAAAGAGGAGTTGATTTCTATGCATTATCTTCTTTGTGTGTATTTGGTTATGTATTGTGCGCACTGATATAATTGATATATATGTTGTAATAACTATAAATATTATGCATGCAAGTTAAGTAATCGGTTAAGTAACAAGGATCGTGGGTATTAAACGAGTCGCGCCCCGAGTAGGGCTATGCGGAAGCTGAATCACAGGTTGTGAAGGGATCACAAGTAAGCATAGTGATAGGTCAGACCGTTAACCTACAGAAGCCCATCAGACATACCTAGGGTGAAAATACCTGGTTCTAGCACCCTCCCATACTACTTCAGGTGAGACCTCAGTCTGCACTCCGTGGACTGTTGTCGAAAGGGCCAATAGTATCGAGATTTGCTTGGCTAAATTACCTCTGAACTTGGGTCAAGGCCCACTAGGCCAACAAATGGTTCCGTTGCCGAGACCGAGATATGCATAAAGGATGTTTGATGTCATACCACTGGAACCCTACAAAGAAAGAAATTACAGAATGGTTGGACAAGAAGATTCACGAGTTCACGGCATATGAAAACAAAAATCCACGAGTATCTAAGGAATAGTGGTTGGATCGCTACTTGTACACTAAAATCCATGAAATTTCTTTGCATCTTTTCTATCGGAGCTATCTGAGTGGATCGCGAAGTTAGCAGACAACCAAGGAAGGTGTAGGCTCGACAAACCAATAGTGTGGATTCCAGAACTAGTGCATAGACTAGAAGCCTCAGATAATAAGATAGCGCAAGCTATCGACCACTGGCTCGATCAAATAATAGGAGGATTTATCACTGAGTTCGCGGTGGACACGACCATTAGTTACAGCGAGGTAGAGCAACGTCTTCTCAAGGGACCGTGAGGTAAGTATATTAAATCTTTGAACACTTGGCTTAAGATGTTGTTATGTGAAAAAAGGTTATGTGAATAATTTGATGTTTGGGACTATGCAGAGCAGAAAGATCTACAGAAGCGGAAGTAGTGAAGAATTAGAAAACAATCCCTTAATTTCACCCTCACGGAAGAGCAAGGATGAGCTTGTGAAGGTTTCTCTGAGAAGCAGAGTCAGTTTGACAAGGCAGTGGATTCCATGTTTACCACCTCCACCCACACCGCCACCTGCATCCACCCCCTCACCTCCATCTCCACCCACACGACCTTCACCACCTCCACAGTTCAGTATGGCAAGTGTGATCAAACTACCAGTATTCAGACGAGTGGGGAATGAAGATCCGGACCAATTCAGGTTTGTAGTTAGAGCAGTATGGGAAGCACAAGGTGTCATGGACGATAATATCAAAAAGGCTACGCTGGTGAGCATGGTGTAGGATCACGCATTAACGTGGTATATCAAGCATTCCAATAACCACCCAAACACAAGAATTGCATAGATCTAGAATGCATTGAATAGGGAATTTAGCAGGCCAAAATTAGAGACACAATCAATCATTGGGTTTAAAGGTGATGCTTTCGGGCGAGACGCCCTGGGATCTGGACCAAAGGCTGAAGAGTACGATCTGTGAAGCCAATATGACGTTAACGGATGTACATCATCGTGCATGGTTTTAGGGCTCACTTACGCCACACTTAAGGACGACACTGTCACAGCAAAAAATTTCCACCTAGGCTGAAGTGTTGGAGATGGCAATGAAGTTGCATGAGACCCCTATACAAGACCCTGGATTGGGGGTCCAACAGATCCACACACATCTATAGAATCTATGTCTAGAAATGCAGAGTTTGAAATAGGATAGGCACCTTGGCTAGAGGCGCACGAAGAAGTATGGTGCATAAAATGTAAAGGCCACGACCACGACAAAGATCATTGTCCAGTGTTCGCGAACTACTTGGTAGGAGGAGGACCAATTCCACTAAGACCGGAGGCATAGGTGGGGCTAAGCATAGCATTTGCATTATGGTGCACGATCTACCAGAGAGGAGGAGAACATACCACATATAACAGTCACCTGTTGTAGAAATATACACAGATGTCCCAACAATTGTTTTGTAATTTCTACAAGTTGGTAGGCCATAATGAATGCACTTGCCAAAGCTATGAAATAATGATGGATTGGACCCCTACCTACAAGGTACAAGTAGAAACATGAGCTATTGACCCAAATGCAGGGATGGTGTGCACTGGGTTTCATGGGTACGGTCGGGGTCAAGGTGGAATGGGACTAGGGAGGGGTCATGGAGAGATAATCTGTTACAATTGCGGAGGGCCAAGGCGTTATGCCTACAATTGTATGAACCTGACTAGGATATCATGTTGCCACTATACTCAGTTTTATCATGAGGCAAAAGATTGCCCTTCACTGATAGTGAAAATGTGCGAAAAAGGGGTACTCCAGCCCCCACTAACCCAAAATTTACAAATGATGAGGTCTGAACCATGTGAAGAAGACCCAAACATAAACATGATGCTCAGGAGTGGTATGATGACAAGAGAGGATAAAGGGAAGCAGCTAGAAGAAAGCACATGGGTTTGCAAGGCTCCTACAAAGGAACTCAAGTTTGATTTAGAACACGCGAAGGAGACATTCATGGAAGCTAAGAAGAGTTTCATGGAGGCCTCCACTTCAGGTACTAAGGATCAACTAGAACCATGGATGGATCCTTCCATGCTTACTACCTTTCTAGAGACATGCATGAAACTGTTGCATGACAGCAAGGTAGTCAAAGGGATATAGGAATGTATCACTAGGTGCATGGGGTCAGGAGAACCGCACCTGGCCCAGAAATTGAGAAAGCATGCATTGCACACAGGAAGGGAAATGAGGTTGACTGCAAAAATAGGTGAGTACGAAATGGATCACGTAATCTTGGATCTAGGTTCCGACACGAAAGTACTACCAAAGCAAACATGGGAACACATGGGCAGACCCGCGTTAGAGTGGTCCCCTATTCAGTTATGGATGGCAAACCAACAGAAGATTTTTACCATGGGAAGATTACAAGGGGTGACAGTGGATATTGAAGGTGCGAGCGCACAGGCAGATTTTGAAGTGATAGAGATTATTGATGACAACAATCCATATCCTGCGCTACTAAGAATAGACTGGGCTACCGATATTAATGGAGTCATAAATCTAAAGAAGCACAAAATGACCTTTGAGAAAAAGTCACTATGCGTAGTAGTACCATTGGACACAGCCAAGGGAATGTGATACACTGATCCGGTGCATGATGACAATAGTGATGACGATCTCGACTATATCTATAAGATAACCGCACAAGGAGAGGATTGGGTGAATCCAACTACAGATGGAAGGATTTCATGGGAATGCAAAAGCTCCTGCACTTCGGATTCCGATGAAGAGACAGAGCGATTGCAGAATCGGCTGCATGAAGTAACAACACTAAACCACAACATGATGATCAGGTCATTACGTTGTGTAACAATAGAGGCAATGGAGCTACTGACATATGATGGATTTTCAACAGTGGATGAATTTATGAGCAGATTTAAAAGTGTAGTACGAGAGCAGTAACGACTTGATGCATTGAAATGGGCACTACACGCAACACCCACACAATGGTGGGATGTGCATCAAGAACTGTTGAAGACTGGCATGGATGCAAAAGGATGATGTGCCTGCGTTTTGGAAAACCCAAGCTTTGAATGAAAGCCAATCAGATGGGGTAGAACAACTTGCATGCTCACCTTTCCCAATGGGTACAGGCATATGTCGTACAGTCCGCACAAGCGCATAACCTAAAGAATCAGAACAAACCACAATAGCATGAAGGGAAATGTGCGTTACCAATTTTCCATGACAAGGAATTTGATAGGGTGCACAGAGTACTGAACAAGGTTCACCAGATGAGACGAACTGATTGGGACCTGCACGTGCTAGCAGTTCAATGGGCTTATAGGACTATGTGGACAAACCTAAGCACAAAGATGAATCCAAAGGTTTGAAACAGAGTAGAATCAGTTATGAAAGCGCGTGAAAACCAGGATGGAGGAATCACACAGCTATGCGAGGATGACCATATAAGGATTCAGGAAGCTGTTCGGTGAGGAATCCTTAGACTTCGTGAACTCGATGAAGATCGGAGACAATTGAGGAAGAAAAGCATGTTGATGGATGTTGAGATCAAAAGATTGGAAAACGAGGTCATGCAAGCATGTCTCGTTCATAAACCAAGGATGACAGGACGAGATACGGATGATCATAGCATTGCGTTAGATTATTGTCACCGAGAATGTATGAATCTACTACCATGGGTGAGACCACACCTTACCAAATGCACTAACAAGGGGAGCGCAGCACATGAGGTAGAACGCGTTGTGCCGGCTGTCACGAGGGTAATTGAGAAGTGTCCATGGACCAGACTGGAAGATGAATTAGAGTCTCACACAGATGGTGCGACCACTTAACTAGCCATAGGAAGCACAGTCTCAGCACTCTAGACAGTTGAAAGAGAGCACGAGACTCTAAAAGAGTCTATTTGGGAACTGCGCGGTGAGGAAGATGCACAAAGAATCAGTGTGGTACAAGGTTCGCACCCCTGGATAGGGGGTTGCACTGCCACGCAAGTCAACTGGGAAGTAACTGTTGACATCACTGTTCATGATGAGATGTCCAATTGAAGGCAAAAGTGAGTGGGCAGTGGCCAATTAAGACACAAATTAAGAGCTAGATTTGGGACGATCTGCCACCAAGGATGCATTAATGACTCAGAAATGGGGGGAGCAGTCAAATTCAAATTCAGAATACGCTATAAAACTCCAAGGATTGAGCACGAGACAACACTTGTTTGTTTGGGATTTGAGCAGTTGTAGAGTATTGAGCGTCGAGCAATCTTACCATATTTGAGCATTCGACATTACATATCCCGTGCAAACACGATGATTGCTACTAGGCTAGGTGTGAAATTTGCCGAAGATACCCCTGAGGGGCCTACAGATGTGGTGGCTACGCTATAAGTCCCAAAGTCATCATGGACACTATGGCTGAAGAAGGATAAATAGACTATGGGACCAGTCCACGTGTCCCCAAGAAACCCACGGTTTAGCAAGATATCAATGAAAGAAAAAGGCAAGGTTGTCACCATTGAATCCGACGCAGAGGACGAGGAATTACAAGCTCTAATTGATCAAATAGAGGCATAAGACGATGTGGAGGACGATGTTGTTGAGATTGCAACAAGATGATGGAGCTTAGTGAAAAGAGTCGCCTTCACTAAGTGGGCCCGCACGCTATTTTTGGCGCAAGTCTATTTTTAGACTATGTCTATTTTTAGACATATGGATCATGTCTATGGATTGCAGGTTGCTGTTTATGGATGATTGGTCAAGTTTGGAAAAATAGATGGACTTCTATTTTTAGATCACAGCGGAGTGACTGCTCAGTCTAAATATAGAACAGTCAAATATTATTAGCTCATAATAATATTTAGACTATAAACTTTGTCTTATTCTCTTGGAGCACTTCAGGATGAGCTACGGATGTGGTACATGCAGATCCCAGAGGGAAATACGTGGTTACCTATGGGATGACTAATATTTGCATGCAGGACTTCAGTTAGAACTCAAGTGAGTTGAGTTTAGTGGACTGGAGGTGCAGTTGATGGAGTTGTGTTCAGTTTAGCTTTGTTAAACTGGTTGTATTTAGTCTAACTGGCGAATAGACTAGAGATGAGTTGGGTGAATTAGTTATTAATTAATTCACAGTTATTAACTCATAATACAACTAATGAATACATCAGTTAACTCAGTTGCATGTCAGTGCATGTTCAGTTCAGCAGGGACAGGTGTTAGAGGATCAGATTGCTATCAGTTCTGACTATAGCTGTGCATGATGATTTGCACAATCAAAGGGATTGAGTATTGGCAATGAGGATTGCGTGGTATATCCAAGGGAAATACGAATTTGGATCATTCATTCATCAGTATACCCTTGCAGGATTGCGCAGTGGAGGCAGGCAAGCAGTGGAAGAGATTTGGAGATCAGATCTGAGCTGTATTGCGTGTAACAGAGGTGGAGATACATGTGAGAAGTATTATGCTGTGTAATGTTACATGACTCAATCATTAATATACAGATAGTTGGGGTTTTTAGCGAGATTCTGTCCCCGGGATACATACTGTGTTAATGTGTGAATGCTCTTGATGTTTTATTGTTATTGATGCTGCTATATTGATGATCAACGTAGAGGAGCTTATGTATTGTGTATGTTTTCCGCAATAGTACATGATCAGGATAATCTCCATTGAATATGTGTTAAATTATTCAAAATTTCTACAGGCCCTACTATCATAAAAAAAATCAAATAGGTACTTCGCTCAAAATTAATTTTCAAACTTCCTCCATGATGGCTCCTTTTCTCTGATACTTTTGATGTTCTTGAGATCCTGCCATTGTATATCACCCTTTCCCTTTAAACTAAAGACAACCACCTTGGCCTTCATGTTCTCAGAATAATCATGCAATTTAAAGTACTTATTTATTCCCAAGATCCATGCCTCTACATCTTCTACTTTCTTTACTTCTCCATCAAAGATAGGAGATTTTGATTTCTTGAATTATTCTTGCATGGGAGTCTTCGTAATCTTCCTTTGATCATTATGTTTCTTAGTTGCATTATCTCATGATCTATCAAGGATGCTCGTTTCTCTTTCCGGAGTGCCAAGCAAGTTTGTTCCTTGTTCTACATGTCTTTGCCTCTTTCTTGATTGGCCACCTTCTACTCTCTTAGTATCCAACTTATGCTTTTATATCTCTGGTGGATTATACTAGGGCTTGTACCTATCCTGATGGTTGGTACCAATCTTTGGTTGCCTCTGTCTTTGCATATCTGATAGGCTCTATCATAATATGGCATTCACTTATGCTTGTTAAATGATAATATTTCCGTTCTTGTAACTTCTTATTTAAATTCTTAGACTTCTAAGAGTGTCCATTAGTTAAGGAGTATCCTCTTTTAGCTTCCCAATTGACTCTTCTTCAAGACCCTATTGAGATATGTTTATACCATACTCTTTAAATTTGTTGTTCATTCTTTCTCTTCCTTATTGTACCTTAATGTCTACCTATGTGTTGTTACACATACAATTGTTAGTCAACCAATAAGAAATTAAATAACACATTTACTCATCACCTTAGCTTATATTGATGTGTAATCCTCTAAAACATCAAATCACAATCAACATGCGAATAAATACTCAATCAACAATTCTATAAAGCCATACATTATATTGGTTTGCAACTTTAGTATCATCACACATTTATCAACTGAAAGGAAATATAGTCAATTAAACATTCATCTAGTGTGTGCATGCGGACCTCTTCAGGTCTAGTGCTTGAACTAGACGCTCTAATACCACTTTGTAACACACCCTCCCACTCCCTTAGACTAATCTCGGGAAATGGAAGGTATTACACCAAACTAACCTCATATCCAAGGTCTCGATATCGAAATAGAGTCACAAAATCCCTTAAAATCCAACCTTCTTGAAATCCAAAACAAATACCACCATTGCAACCAGCTCATCCAAAGCTTTTTGGCAATATAAACATTTCCTCAATCTCTCTTATAAATCAAAATTTATGAGCAATTAAAGTTTCACCATTAAAAACCTTGCCGCATAAGCAAGGGCCTTCCACTTGGTACCCACATAGTATTGCATCACCCCTTTGGCACTGACATGCCATAATTAATCCTACATGGCTTCTACTACCTCACCTAACAACACAACCCTACTCCATTCAACCCACTCAACCCACCCTCCATTCTAGCTAGGCCCCACCATTCGACACATTCAACCAAATCGGGCCATTCGGTGGTCGACCTTTTGATGCTATTTGCAAGGTAAAAAATTGTTTGACCTCCAACCTCCAGTCTAACTGAGCCCCACTATCTAACACATTCGTTAACCATTCAAAGGAAAAGCTCTCATTTTAATATCAATAATTTACACCCCGAAGGGTCCCACATCCATAGAACTTAGTTAAAAGAATAAATTTAAACGTCTCAGGGTCTTGTCTTGAACCCACTTGTTAGGGTCCTATAATTTATAAGATTTCAAGGTAATTGAGTATTGTACCTCAGGAATCTTAGTTTGTAAATACTTCTCAATCTACCAATGATTTCCAAAAAAAAAAAAAAAAAAAATTCAAAAAAAAAAAAAAAAAAAACTTAAAGGGTATAAATAAGAAAAAGAGAAAAAACAAAAATGTTGAAAAAAAGAAAAGATTGAACCCCACCAAAAAAAAAGAAAAAAAAAAGGAATAATAGTGAAAGTGTTGCAAGTCTAAATGTCACTACTCATAGATAGTTTCGCTTCATCATTGAAAAATAAAGGTTGTGTGCAGCTTGTTCAAAATGTCACAATCACTAGCTTTTGGTTTAATCATACAATGTAATCATGATTAAACTCCTTTCAATTTCTGTAAATTAGGTTAGCAAATAAAGATTTTCCCAACAATTTAATCTCGGTAAATCAATAGTCAGGTAGAAAATGACATTGATTGAACTATTTGATATGAATCAATAGGAGAAATAAGGGATATGTTAGATAGCTTTTTGTTCTGTATAAAAGAAAATAAAGTGGGTTTGCTAGTCTAAGTGCACCCTTTAGAAAAAAATAAAAACGCTAGTTTCGTTATGGGTAGGTAAATTAGATGATTTTGTGAATATATGCATATGTAATTTTTATCCTAAGTTTCAAATGATAGGGTAAACAAGAAAAATGGGCGCAAGAGAATAAAGTATTTTCACGTGTTTTATTATTTACCTTTATCCTAAGTCCGACAAGAAAAATGTAAAAGGCGCATGGCAACAAAGCTTGTTTGTTATATTATGGTTAAAGTACAACAATTTTGAAGCCTCGGGAACCACTACCGCTCCTCATACATGGCCCTCATTATCCTTTGTCCCACCCCTTTCCATCCTGCCTTTACTATCGAGGGGGGTCTGAAAAGTTGTTTCTCCCGTGGGGCCCCATCCCCTATGTGTCACCCTCTCGCTATTTCGCACCCCCCTCACCGAAACCACATACCGCTACCTAACCCCTCCAAAAACCAACATTCCCTCACCCACTCTACACACCCCACCACGATTCCTCTGCCATGTTGCATAATCGTTAGCCAATTGAATGCTCTCCCAGCGAATAACCGTTCGACATTAATTACATTTTCCTGGGTAACCGTTCAAAAACTAACGATCCCACGCCATTTTCAACGAACCCTTCCCAGCATTTAAAAGTTTCTAAACCCATCACTCTCCTTTCTTTACTGCTCATCCTATCACTTTCCTTCTTTTCACTGTTTATTTTCTGTTATTGATAGCTTTTCACAGCGATTACTCTCAAAGTTGTTCCGCGACCAGACCAAGACCTAAAATTGGCAGTTCCCTGTTTCTTTTACCTGACAGTTTGTTACTCAGACACTTTCCCCAGTAAGCTCTTTTGTCAATTCTTCTTGTTTTTCACATTGTTACATCCATGCCTCCAAAGACAAAAACCCAACACAAATATGTTAATCCTTTGATTCCTCTTTCTGTAGACTTAGATCATATCCCTATGGCCGAAATGGATTACATGTAATGAAACTCAATGTGACTTTGATTTTCTTGAATTATATTGCTGGTTAGAAAACAAACATGCAGATAAAACTGATGAAATTGAGTTCTGGGAGTCCAACCTTCCCCATTACATTTTCCCCTTGACATTCCAAGCCTCTGAGTTTACCAGAAAGTGTCAGGCATGCTATGTCCCTACTCAAAGAGCTATCATGGCTCCTTCAAGTGACATTCTCTTCACATTTACTGCCCGGTCCATAGATCAAATGATGTTGGCTCCCACTGTGGAAAATAATACTCCTTTCTCATTAGAAGCCCTCACCCAGCTTTATCAAAAGCTAGATTTCTCCACCAGAGCTAAAATATTTGAAATCTTCTTGCATGAGAATGTCGAGTTAACCAAAAAGAATCCTCCATGTCCTTCTTCCATCTTCCTTGACCAAGCCAAACAAATTATATCCATGATTTCCTACATTTTAGGTTATTATTCTGATAAGTGGGTAGATGAGCCCATTTTAGGATTCCTCTCCATATTTTCCATAGACAACAAGCCTTACATTGTGTTTAATTTCAGTCAATTCTTGGCTGACAATATTTATGCACAATTCATAAATTTTCCCACAGAACAGGTGTTTAATTACACATCCATTTTGATTTATATGTTCCTCTACTATTAGGCAGACAAATTCAATTTTGCAATGCAAAAGCTTGATGATGCAGGAAATTAGCAACGAGTGATCTTTTGGACCTCATTGGTCATGAAATAACAACATGAGTTTTCTTATAAGTAGATCATTTAATATTTTGTTCATCCTACCACGAACATCCTTAACACTGCAATTTAGCGCAGGATAAGTGAAGAAATCAAGAGAATTATGCACATAACAAATCAGGCAAAGATTGGGGATTAGTATTAATATGAAAATTATACAGAGATCAGGGTGTATGGTTATGAATTGGCACCATACAAATTCCTCAAATACCTCCCCATGAGGATTTTTGCCCTGGAGTATATTAGACAAATGCCAAATTCGGATGATATCCATTTTGTAGTGGCCAATAAAAAATCACAGTTCAGAATAAAGACACAAGTGGGCCCATTTGTATGTAACACAAGGACAACAGGGAAACAAGTAGATAGATTTTTTAAAGAAATGAAGTTTAGTCAGAGCTTTACATGGTCTTATAATTTATTACCATTGTGGCATTATTTCGAAGCTCAGAGTGGAGAATTAAAGCACTCCTTACATTCATACTTCAAGGCATGAAATAGAGCAATATGCCAATCAGCTGGAATGGATAGAAAACACTCTGCAGGAAGTTGAAGAACAACTCTTTTCCACTTCAAGTTTGCAGACTCCCACTCCTCGAGAAAAATCAACCAAAAGACAGATGGAGGAAGGATCATCCTCGACCATAGGAAGTGAAGCCAAAGAGTTTAGGATGAGCTACAGGAAGAGGACAAAGTTGACTCCTAAAGTAGAGATGGGAAAATAAACAGAAGAACAGGCTGCCATCATAATCACAGATTCACTACCTGCAACCAGCAAATTCACAAAATCTCCTACTAGACCTTCATCCTCACAAGGTCAAAAGGAAACTGAGCTAGAACCACAGAATGTCCAAACAAAAAAAGAGAAGACAAATTTTGACAGGTACAGGGAGATTAAGCTCAAAAATGAGATTCTAAAAAACAGCACTTATAATTAGTTTTGGAAGAAGAGCTCCGACTCACAGAGTAGGTTGTTGTCAGTCTTTGACACAAAGCATGGAAAAATGTAGATGGCCTTCATTGAGGCCCAATTTCCATAAACAAAATTAGCAACAGACTACAAGAGTACTACCTTTGAGTTTAGCACAAAAGACATTCATCCCATTGATCAAATGGAGATGCACAAACAAACTGGTGAAATGATATCCTCCACATTGACTAACACTGCTATGTCACTATCTAAATTGCAGGTTTCATTTGATAATGTTCAATCTCAGCTGAAAATGGAGAAAGTGTCCTTCTTAGCCAAGGATAAGTCACTATCTAAATTGCAAATTTCATTTGATAATGTTTAATCTCAGCTGAAAACGGAGAAAGTGTCCTCCTTAGCCGAGGATAACAGGATCAAGTCTTTGGAATACTTGGTACTAAAGATAGGGTATGACCCTAAAGATGTCAATGTTGCTAAGGAGATTATTAAAAAGAAGAATCTGTACATTGCAGCCTTGAGAAAACAGCTCAAGCTACCAGCTACAAAGGATCCATTGACCAAGGACATTGAAGAAATTGAAGCACAGAAAGCAAACATGATGAAGATGATCATAGAGCAGAATATACAGATTAGACAAATGGAAGCAGAGATGGAGAAAATGATAAAGGAGAAAGAAGAGAGTTAGAAGATCGCCATTGTCCCCCTGGATGCCATACCCATTTATCATCTTCCAGCAATAGGAATAACCACTGCAACCACTTCTTCCACTCAGACTATGGGTGCTGAACAAGTAATAAAGACATTTGAGAACATGTCACTCCAGTCAAAGGAGATTGAGACTTTGTAGGGCCAACTCAAAGCTTTAGAAGTGTAAAAGCCCAAAGCTGAAGCTACTCGGGTTACTGAAATGCAGAAATCCCATAAACTGTTGGAGAAGTTGCAGAAGGTGGAAAGGGACACTTCAATTGGTCAGACCTTGGTCCAAGCCAAGAAAACCATTTGGATGAATATACTAGACTCTATGAATCAGATTTGGCCTTCTATCCAAATCATATTTGAGTAGAAAGAGCTGATAGAAAAAGCTACAAAAACTATTATGCATGGAAGAGAGAAGCTTGGAGAGATGCCCACAGAAGCCTCCAACATTATTAGCTTCCTGAACTCTAAGTCCAAATATGAGCTTGAATAAGTAGGGATCAATGATAGAATTGCCACTATTTTTGAAGTCAATAATGTCTTAACAAAAAGGAACCTTATTGATTAGTTGGAAGAAAGATGTGAAACCTTGGAGTTGTAAGTAAACAAGTTCACTAACAAAATTGAAGCATTGATCCAGAAGGGACTGCCCAACATTTATGTAATAAATGACAAATTAATCACTCAAGGAGACTATGTCCTGAAGATGAAAGAAATGGGCAGAAGCAATATCAAGGTCGGTGGAATAAAGGGCAGTATGACATCAAGGGAATTTTTGGAAACCATGTCAAATGATTTCTACCTAGAGAATGAGGTAAAACACATTTTCACTGTGAAGCCAGCATTTTCCAAATACATAGAGGTAGATGAAATTTACCGCAGGGTAACAAAATTGACCATACTAGATGAAAAGAGATGGGAAGAACTGGTCGATTTACTGGATTAAAATAGTAATTTGGGAGCAGTAAGACAACGTCCAACACGACAATCAGTTCAGCAAAGCAGCATAGTTTCGGGTTGACTCAACAACCGAAACCTCAAAACAGGGCCACCTTTCTTTTCAGCTATCTACGTGGCCTATTTGTCTGCCAGGATTAGATCATATTGTTTGTAATTAGGCTAATAATACATTGTTGGTTTGACAACAATTTTGTAAAGGATTTTTGTAATTTTCAGTATAAATACTTTTAAGGTTTGATTTCCGAATGTAATTTCTTCTGCATATTGTATTTTTCAAAGTACCGGAGCATCAATAATACAAGGACCTTTCATAGGATTCATGTGGTGTACCAAATGGTGATGTGCCTCTTCTGTTTATCTATTTAAACATTGTTTTTCTTTCTATGTTATTCTGAAAATTTGAATTACTTAACAGAAACTGTGATAAATAGGATTTGTAGAGCACCCTATTTTGGTTGTTGGTAATTTTAATGTTTTCCACTGAAGTCAAATCAAGGAATTGTTAATTTCTCCTTGGTTTCTACTAAACCTTACACTTCTGTTATTCCACAATTCATTTAATTTCTGAAAAGATCCAAATTGTCCAACATAGCTTGCCCTGTGAGAACTCCTCTAAAAATTGATGCAAAATCCAATTTAATTTATAGACTCCATAGCCCAATGGAATTATAACACTCAAATCAACCAAACCAATCAAATTAAAACCAACAAGTACAATCATAACTAGCCTAAAATTCACATAAAACAAGCTAAATTAAACAGAGAGATCCCTCTCTAAAGTTGGCAGAGCTAGATCCCAGTTTCCAAAGTGGTTTTGATGTTGTCCTATGTGTTTACTCCCTCAACCTCAAAAATACAGAACGAAAACATCACCCAACATAAGAAATGCTTACATTAAACAAAGGAAATTCATTCCCAATTTAAAACACAACATTCTTCCATACTGAAAACACTAAGATCAAGGTTCCTCTCACGGTACTTTAAAAACCTATCACCCCATCCTTTCTCTATGTTTATTATAAATCGAAGTGCATAATTTGAACAACAAACCACTTGGAAATATTCAACATGACAAGCAATCACCATAAATCAATAAACAACCAAACTTCAAAGAAATTATGCTTTTGGAGTCCTGCATGTAATCATGCAATATATACTCGTGCATATCAAAATCAAGACCTCATCTTTTCAACATTTAACAAGACTGGTTGTCTTTGATTTATCACACAAATCAATCATGAAAGCCATTATAAATCACAGAACTTGCATGACCACATGCAACATAATAATTTTACACGAGAATTCGAGGAAATTAACTTATAGAATCATGGCAGAAATTCATATAATCCATAGGACATTCAAGGAAATTTAACCAATTAATTTCATGCACCAATTTCCTACAACCGTGCAATATTTCATAGAGTTATACATTAAATTCAACAAACAATATTTAATTTCACAACGCCTAGCCAATTGCACTTATCTGCAATAAAGAAATGGCAAAAAATGAAGGTGAGACTTTGATTTTCCACCCAAACTTAGACTAATTGTAGTCAATATCACTTACAGTTATCACCCCCAAGCCAGATCCACAATCCAAGGGGATTTTCTTCAGCAACTTCGGCAGAAAGCCATACTCAGCTCAATGAGGATGGGAATTATACACACACAGGTGGTTTATCAGCTAGGCAAGCACTGCAATAGTGCACATTAATGGGTGATTTTTCAGCCCACAACAGGAAACCTAAGTGGTTTTTCAGACATACTAGGCAAGTACTCACCTTCCATCTCCTCGAAATTTTCTTGACCTTCTCCAGGCCTAGACATACACACAATCCATAGTTTCAAAACACAGGGAGATCCAATATCTTAGCCTTAGCAAGATTTACTAGCGCTCCTCATGTGCTCAAGTTTGGATCCTCACCAAATCAAATTCCTCTAGCCAAGGATCCACCAAAATACCAAGTTTCGATGTTTTGGGTTACAGGTAAAATTCGAATTTGCAATACATACTTCAGCATTGGCATATGCCATTCTACGGTTTGTGGCTTGAGTATGCCTTGGAAGGCAACTCGAATTTTATATATTGAAGGGACAGAATGGAGGTTGTGCTAGAGGATAACGGCTTGAAGGAATTCATTGATCAAGAAATTCCTAAGCTAGCAGCATCAGATGCACATAATTTGGCCTAATGGAAGAAGTGTGAGGTGAAGGCGAGGCGGATAATCCTTGAGGGAGTTTGAGACCACATTGTCTCAAGTCTCCATGGCAAGGAAACTCCGTATGCTATTTGGAAAGCATTGACAGACTTGTAGCAGAACAACAACGACTAAAGAAAATTGGCACTGAAGGACAAAATTCGAAAAAATCAAAATGGAGAAAGGAAACACTATTTCAAAATACTTGACGAAGTTCACTCAATATCGCGATGAACTTAAGTGTTGGAATCATGGTTTCTGAGGAAAATATAGTGAGTCTTTCTCTTCTAGGACTTCCAAGGAGTTGGCATAGTTATCAGGAATCTGTGAATGGTTGGGAGAAGCTTCCGGATTGGGAACAACTGTGGTCGAATTTGATGTAGGAGGAACACGAGTGATGGCTCTTCATCAAAGACTGATGATGAAGAGAACTATGCCTTAGCGATTAAGGCGAAGAAGGGGAAAGGGAAAGCTTCATATTCCAAATTGGATTCTCATCATGGAGATTAGAAGAAATACATGAAAAAAGTTTAGTGCTTTCATTGCCATGAGTTGGGCTATTTTGCTACAAATTGTCCACTCAAGAAGTCCAAGAAGAAGTCCTCAGGAGGAGCGGGGGGTGAGGCTTTGGCCTCTAAATTAGAATTGGAATTTTCCCTCATTGAATACATGGTGTCATCAATGATGGGAATTTCATGGTACTTAGGCAATGGAGCTTCGTTCCACATGACTGGCGACAAAAAGTTATTCAGTGACCTGGAGGAGAAAGATCTTCAAGCGTTCCTTTAACATATAGCTACGGTTCAAGTAAAGAAGATAGGGATTCAAGTGAAGAATATCTATAAGTTGGAGGTAGAGGAGTGTGGTACTTTGAGCACAAAAGTAGAAAGGGTGTAGAGTCGAGACGTTGGCGAGTTGTGGTACAAGTGATTGGGCCACTTGCATCATGGGGCTTTGAAGATATTGCATCAAATCTCTACCATTCTTCTGAAAGGTACGCTTAAGCAAGTTGATACATGCAAGGGGTGTACTTTAGGAAAATACACCAAGTCTTCAATTCACGAGAGAGACAGTCGAGCAGAGGTTATTCTAAAGTGATTCCATTCAGATGTGTGTGGACCATTCTCGACAGCAGCCATGACAAAACACATGTATTGTGTTATATTTGTTGATGACTTTTCTCGAAAATACTAGATATTTTTTCATGCAGAAAAAGGATCAAGCCTTCACAAAGTTTTGTGAGTTTAAACCATTGGTGGAGAAAGAGTCAGGAAAGACGGTTAAAGCTCTATAGAGTGATAACGATGGTGAGTATGTTTCAAACAAGTTTAAGAACTTATGTGCAGCAAAACGAATTAAATGGGAGTTGACGACACCCCATAACCCTCAACAAAATGGGGTGGCCGAGAGGAAAAACAAAATCATAGTAGGGGCAGTCAGGGTGATGTTGCATGATCTGGGCCTACCACTACACTTGCAGGTTGAGGCATTCAACACATCAGTTTATGCTCATAACCTCATAACCGTAGCCCATGTCAGATACTTGAGATGAAGACACCAGAGGAGGCTTATTCGTGTAAGAGGCTAGACGTTGGTCACTTCAGGATTTTTGGGTCATCAATATATTTCCATGTGACCAAAGATGCACGGAAGAAGCTTGAGTTGAGAGCAAAGTTAGGATTATTTCTGGGGTAGACTGATACACCTCACAACTATCGGGTGTACTTTCTGACCAACAGGATGACAGTGGTTCGCATGGATGTCAAATTCAATGAGGAGAAGGCCATGTGAGTTTCCCTTGAGAGGGAGCTCGAGCTACATGTGGATGAGGAGCTTTTAGCTCCTAAGATTAAGGAGCCTCTGATTGATGTGGAGCAACAACATGCAGAGGATCTGGGAGTGGAGATATCCACTCAGGCAGAGTATTCTAGAGAGGGAAGAAAGCACACAAGAGAGGCTAACTGATTATTGGATGATGCACAGGAGAAGGTGGGAGCACCCACTTCTCAACGCAGGCAGAGGAGGTCACCTGAGAGGTACACTGGGTACATGGAACTTATGTGTGAATGTGTTGTGACAGAGCCATGTTCCTTTAAGGAAGCAGTGGAGCATCTGGTTTGGGTTGATGCCATGGTGGAGGAGTACGACTCCATAGTTCATATAATGTTTGGGATGTTCTCCTGAGACCAGAGGACAAGTCAATGTTGAGCTCTCGTTGGCTTTACAAGGTAAAGCAAGTTGCAGATGGTAGTGTGGAGAAGCATAAGGCTAGATTTATGGCCCATGGATTTTCACAGGTAGAGGGGATTGACTATGATGAGACCTTTCCTCCTATTGCAAGGTACTCATCAATCAGAGATATATTGGCACTATCATCACAAATGGGTTGGAAGATACATTAGATGGTTGTGAAGACAACCTTCCTTAATGGCATGATTGAGGAAGAGGTGTACATAAAGAAGGCTGAAGGTTTTGAGACCTTTGACCGTGAGTCACATGTGTGTCAACTCAAGGGAGCATTGTATGGGTTGAGGCAAGCACACCGTGCTTGGTACACCAGGATAGATAGCTACTTCAGCAGGTTGGGCTTCATGAAGAGTGAAGCAGAATGCACACTTGTACGGCATAGTGGTGGAAGGTAAATTTTTGATCATTGTACTTTATGTTGATGATCCCACACTGACAGGTGATGATCAGTTGATCAAGTCTTGCAAGGATGACCTTGCAAGAGAGCTTGAGATGAATGACATGGGGCTCATGCATTACTTTCTTAGCATGGAGGTATGGTAGGGAGATGGGGAGTTGTTTGTGTCTCAGGGCAAGTATGTCAATGAGATACTCAGGAGATTCTGCATGGAGAGCAGGAAACCCATGGAGACTCCTGGAACAAGAAGGATGCTATTTCAGAGGAAGTAATGGAAGATATTGTTTATAGGCAGCTTGTGGGTTCACTCATGTACTTGGTAAACACATGACCGAATATGTGTTATGTAGTTAACCAACTTAGTCAAGCGATGGTTAGGCATACCAAGCTGTATTGGAAGGCGGCAAAGCAAGTGTTAAGATACCCCAGGGGCACTTCTTAGTATGGATTATGGTACAAATGGGTAGAGGAAGTGAAGCTTCAAGGATTCACCGATTCAGATTAAGCAGGGAGTCCATCCGACTGGAAGAGCACATCAGGAGAAATCTTCAGTATTGGGTTAGCGATAGTTTCTTGGTACAACAAGAAACATAGACGAGTTGCAGAGGCAAAGTACATGGTTGCGAGTCAGGCATATGTGAGTCCATCTGGATGAGGAAGATCCTAATTGGTTTGTTTAGTCAGCAGATGGATCCAACTGTGATTTAATGCAATAATTAGAGTTGCATCAAACTCTCTTAAAACCAAGTTTTTCATGGTCGGTCCAAGTATATTGATATCCGATATCATCATCTCAAAGATTGTGTATTGAGGTAGATTATGTTGTTAGAGTACATTCACATAGAGGAGCACGATGCTAACATTTTGGCAAAGGTATTGTTAAGATGTAAATTCGACTTTCTAAGAGACAAGATCAGGGTAGTTGATAATCCATTTCTTGTTGAGAGGGATTGTTGAGAAATGGCAACAAGAAATTCTAGTTTAATTTGTCCTTGAATTAAACTGAGAATTAAAATCGAATTCTATCTCATAGTAACTTGTAAATAATTAATTAAGTTTAATTAGCTTAGGAATTTAAAGTTGGAAGTCTTTCAAAAGTCATGTATATGTTTTCCCTAAGTTTTAGGGGTCCAGGATGAGTTTAATTGTGAGTTGGAATTAGATCACTCAGTTTACTGAGTTATGTTCAGTTAAATTAGTTCCAAACTTTTTGAGGAACTAATAGAGTTAATAGTCAGTTAGTGCACTAGTGCATCCACAAGTGTCACTCTAGTTAACTGAAGATTCCCTCATCAGAAACTCATGCATTTTTATTATGAGAAAGACCCAGTTGAGACTAAAGTGCAGGCACAGTGTACTATCAGTTGTGTGATTTACTGAGTTGTAAATATCATGCATGTAATCAGAGAAGGACCTATGTTTGGATTGTGTAGTTTTGGAAGTACGAACTCCCTTTAAATATGGGCTATTCATCCTAGGAATTACGTAAGGAAAGAGGGGGTTGGAGAGCTACTGAATATGCTAAGGATTTGGCTTGAGCTAGCTTGTGAGCTGAGAGAGTTGAGCATACTTGTGCGGAATTGTTCTAGCTAGAACAAGCTTTGTATCTTCACTCATATTTCTACTATATGCAATACAGATAGCGAGGTTTTGAGCATTGGCTTTCCCTAGATACATATTGTGTAATGTGCCATTAATTTATCTTCTTCTTGTTCATATTGTTTTCATCGATATATTGGCTTTCTATGGTTGAAAGTAGAAGTAGATTTTTGTCTTGTGCTTTAGTACATTGAATGAGCTTGTGAATCTACAGGATTTTCTACAGAACTATCCTTCTATATGAAATCCATCATGACAAGTATCAAGAGTATCATTTTCTAGAGCCAACTTGTTAGCCTTCTTTATAGGATCAAGATACCCAACATATAGATCGTAGATGTTAGCCAAACACCAAGAGTATCAATGTACCAACATTAGATAGCCTCATAGAATTCAAGAAGGTCAAAGTGTTCAACACCCAGTGCATTATTTCATCATAGGAGACATTTATCCAAGTCACTTTCATATGCATGTATGAGCCATTAAAGAACAAGGTGTTCTTATCATACCTTAGGGCTTATCGAGCCAATAGCTGAAACACAACATACCATGCATACCTTGTGGTATTCAAATACGTGAGCACCTACTCATTAAACATAGGTCTCTTGAAGCACTTTGTCATCTTTTCATTAAGTACCTCTTTATCTCTTTCCAGATCCGCATCTCAAAAATGATCCTCAAGAAGGATCTACTCATCACATCTCATCAAGGAGGTTAGAAACATCCATATACTCAAATACATATGTATGAAGTACAAGCAATAAACATAGTCATAAGATCTATAAGTCTAACAAGTAAGAAGCATCATAAATCGAGAAATACTTATCTTCAATGAGAGGTGATCCTCTCCCTCTTGAACCAATCTTCAAGATCCATCAATGTCCATGGTCCATATACAAATGTTGCCTTTAAGTATCCAACCAGATCTACTAGGGATTATCCCATATAGGGCTTCATCAAATCTCCCACGAGTGCTTGAGCATCTTCTCATTGACCATACTATATCTCATATAGTTTCCATAAACCAAGGTTTTCTCTTCAACCCTAACCTCATAGAATCCATGAAACCCTAATAATCAAGTTACCTAGAGTTTTCTTCAAACCCTAGAATTCATTTAGGTCTCCACCATCCTCTTATTTCTTCCATCAATGGTGTCATCATCGGGGTGATCTCCATGGCTTTTCTTCAACCCAGCTCCAATAACATGTTAAATTTTCTTAGGGCAACATTGTTCTTTGCTATGATAGTTGCATTTCTTCATTAATACATTAAGTTAACCCCATATCATCATTACATTATTCAAATCTACACCATTATACATCAACACGTGCAATAACATAAAAAGAAACAACATCACCATCATCATCGATGCAGCGGAACATAAAAGGAACAATAGAAGAAAGCGTGCACACATATAGAGACACCAGGATTGGTCCAAGACCAGGGAAAAAACCACTATTGGGAAAACACTTGCAAATATTATTCTTCTTAGATCATCATAAAATGATGCAGCAAAATATTGTTGTTGTATGAGCGACCGAGATGGCTCGATCGCTCTTAGGACCACTCTGTGCGAGTGACCAGAACCGATACCTCCATATATGTTTCTGAAGCCATAGTCGCTCCCATAAGCCTCTGTGCAAGCGTTCAAGGGTCTATATCCGCTCTCATAGGCTTATGTGCCAGCATCCAGGGACCATAATTCCTTGTTCCATGCCAGCAACCAAGATACAAAAGACCCTAACCCAAAGTGAACCATTCACCTGTGATTTCGGACCCTTCAGCGAACTCCTTCCGTCGAACCTGTGTGAACCAAGACGAAAGAGAAGAGAAGATATGTCCAAATGATCTTGAGGTATCTTCTAATTATAGGCTTTCCCGAGGGTTCAATTGGGGTTAAGGCTAACCCAAGTAGTTACTCATGTGGTTAGAGCCAACCCATTTCATAATACATGTATGAATAAAATAATTCATAACTCAACTTCGGCTTAACCAAATTTGGTGATCTTTAGGTCGATTTTAGTCCTCTCAAAAAGAGGAATCTAATGAAATCATTATCTTGGTAATTTGAGCTGTCCAAGGTGTAATTTTACCGCAGTTGAAAAAACTAATACAACATACCAACTATTCTGGAATTGTTCTAGCAAGTTAAACATCCATTATTGTCTTTAATCTCAACTAATTGTTTTATTGATTGTGAAATTATAAGTTCACTAGCTCATTAATTCCTACTTCTTTGTATTTCATTGCTAGCTAGCTTAACTTTTTCATCTTGGTGCTTTAGATAGTTTTAGTTTATGATTTGTATACCCCCTTCTTTGACGATTTTCCATATCTCACAACATTTTTGAAAAACTAAGAATGGTTACCGAACTAAAATCTAGATGGTTCTCTTATCCCAAATGGTGTGAAGTCTAATTGTGACCTCATACCAGAGAGAACACCTTGACTATTAACGACCAGTTTACTAATGTCAACAACACCTCATGGTCATTGACCTAACATCATCATAAGAGCCTGGTGATGTAACAACCCTAGTTAAAAATCCATGTAAAAATATATAAGACTATGGTCAATGGGACACGTATTCCAAGTTGAATGGTGGGCAAGACATCGTAGTGGGTGTTCATTCGGTTTATTATGGCTAAGGAAATTGGAAAAGGCAATGGCTAAGTCTTTGGAAAGGTAAAATGGCATTTTGGCACGTTTATTTATCAAAATAATGGAAATTAGGAGAAAAGTAAGTGAAAGGTCACAGATTACATGTGAGGAGGAAAATGAAGGAAAATAATGGAAAATGAAGAAAATAGATGACTCATTGATAAAAAGGCTTATGAGGATCGGTTGGAAATATTTTGACAGGTTTTGATGGAGTTCTCTTATATTTTCTCTCTCTCATACTCTTGGACACTTAGAGTTTTCTTGGAGCACTTTGGCGTTGGACCAAGAAAGGCAAAGAAGGAAAGAGGAAGGAAGGATCAAGCAAGGAAGAGTAGGATCAAGCAACTACAAACAGATTCTTTGCAAGTATAGATTTACATGTGTGTTTTCCTTGTTAGATTTTGCATGCATGGTATTGCATGTGGTTCTATGTTGTTATGGCATGGGTTTTTCTAAGCATGATAGTGTTGTCATCCTAGCCTTGCGATTTCCGGATAGTCATGGTGTGATAGGTTTCTCATGTTTTGGTTGATCTAGATTGTCGAATGGATTTGAAGCTGAGTGAGATGGATGTCCAAAAGAAAGAACAGATGGCCTAGTGATCCCTGGATCAGACTGTGGATTGTGGTAAAGCCAATGGCCTAGTGACCCCTAAACCAGACTATGAATTGCAGTAAATCCAGGTATTATGTGCCTCAATGGGCCTAGGAATCCTTGATCAGTGAAAGATGGGATATACAGTAAAGGCTAGAGGTGGGTGCCCTCCATTAGGCCTAGTAATCTCGGGATGGGATATGCGGTAAAGCCTAGAGAGTGGGTCTCAGTTTAAGGCCTAGTGATCCGATGTGGTATTCCGTAAAGCCTAAGAGACTAGGAGACATGAAAATTCCTCACAGTGTAGTTGGAGAAATTTGGTGGCATCCATGCTTGTTTGGCCTAGATATCTCGTGGAGATCATCGTAAAGCATGTTATTACATGTTTATTGTATTGGCCTAGTGATTCAAGATGGATTATGGTAAAGCATGTTTTCTATTGATGAGGGTGAGGTGGTTTAGCCTCGGGATCCCCTGGTTGGTTCTTTTGGTTTGAGTCCCACATTCATGCTTGAAATATGGCATGGGGGTGAATGGTTGAAGAGAGAATTGGCTCTGCCATTCTATGGTCGGGTGGAACATGGTAGTCCCATACCAGGTTATTTTTTGCATTCATTAATAAGAGGTTCTTTCCTTAGTACCTTATGTGTAAATGTAATGGTTTATATGTGGATTCTATGGCTGATGTATCCTTGATATTTTTGTTGTTATTATTCTTCTTATAAGCATGTATTATGATAGTGATAATGTATGCATCTCATGTTCTGATTGGTAAATGAATGAACAATGTATCTATGACCTAATAAATGATAATGCAACTAATGATATAAGGGAACATTACTTCTTAGTGATTCTCATATAAGTATGAGACGCATATGCTCAAATCTGTTATTTACACTTGTAGATTACATATTTGTGATATGTTTGACAAAATGCCTATCATGGTTAGTAGGGGTCCAGTCAAGCCCTTATTCAAGTAATTGCATTTGTATCATCATTGCCTTGTTATCTTTATGTTCTAAAGGTGTCATTTAATTATGGGCAATGACTTGGGATCCGGGCCTGAAAAAGTGGCTCGAATCTCGGGGATGTTAGCATAACACTAAGCAAAATAGACCCAGGATCTTTCCATGCCATGTTGTGGGAGTGTCCAGAACTCTCTGGATGTAGGCATGCATATATCATGGGAGAGTTTGGGGGTTAATTTTCTCTAAAAACTTAGTGGGACCTAGGGGCTAGTTGTCAGAAAGGTTGGGATGGTTCCTGGGAGTACACATGTTGATGTGGAAGGTCTTTATGTTGTGCTTCCATCGATTACACTTCCTTAAGGTCACATGGGAGGTTGAATCCCATCATAATAGCCTCTCGTCACATGTTTACCCTGGTTGGCCAACTACTTGGGTAGATGTGGGAGGAGGGTGTTACAAAGTGGTATCAGAGTGGGTTGGAATCTCTTTGGGTCATATCTGATACCATAGAGTGGTATCAGATCATGGTTCACCCCTCGGACTGGATGTCCTGTGTGTTGGTAATGCATTCATGTCGATTGCATATGTGTTCCTTATGCTTGTTGCACGTGTGCTTGTGCATTTGCATGGTGTTGATCATTGTTGTAGTGATGCTGCCATGTGAAGGTTGATGGTGTTGTTGTGGGATGTGTCATCATGAGTGTAAGGTTGTATATGCATTTGTTATGCATGTCGGTGTCTATATGTTGTTATGCATGTATTATCATGGTTATAGATATGCACATATAGTAGGTCAAACATGCATTGTGAGGTCATTGTATGCAATTAGGTCATCATGATGACATTGGTATGTTATGAATTAAATGTGTTGGCTGAGATAGAGAAGAACATGCAGATCATCACAGTGAAGTTGTAGCATTGGACCTCGAGGCAAGAGCATGTCGTCATACAAGTGTGTATGTTGGCCATGCAGGTATGTAGGTTAAGGATTGTTATATACATTAGGGTTATATATATGTTTTTCATTTATTTCTATAATGGTTACATGTATGATAAATACTAGTTGACTAATCTAGTCATATGCACATGTGTCAGATAGTCATGAATGATTGTAACTTGTGGTTGTATGCAGTATTGTTGTTGTTTTATGTTATATAACTTGAGGATTATATTATATGTTGTTGATGAGTATGTTATAGGTTAACTTGTTGTTATATGATAGTTAACTTGATGATTATGTTATATGTTGTTGATGAGTATGTTATATGTTAACTCATTGGTTTTATATGATAGTTAGCTTGATGATTAGGTTATATGTTGTTTATAAGCACGATATATAATTTGTTGTTGTTATATGCTAGTAACTTGATGATTAGGGTTATTACATTAATATCTTGATGTTATGTGTATCATACTAATTTGGGTTGGTCTATGCAAATGGTTAGGGTTATGACATGTAGGTATGAGTTAATATGTTGTGATATTATGTCATACTAATCTAGACTAACTGCGCATATGAGATTACTATGTATGAATGATAATTGTTTATGAGTTTATGATGTGAACATGTTAGCTACTGACTATTATGGATATCATGACTTTATTTATGCTTGAGTTGATATGTCGTGAAGTTATATCAAGATACTATAGCTTGATTGTGTAGAAAAGTTAGCTTCCCCTTAGATACATTAAGGCATGAGTTTTCTTATGTCGTCTATTTGGTGTTTGAATGTTTGACTATGTCATTTATTCGATGTTTGAGTGTTTGGTGTCTATTATGTCGTGTATCTGTTGTTTGAATATTTGATTACTTGAATGATGTGAGTATGTGTCTGTAATATTTCTTGTCGAAACACTCTTGTTTTAAGATGGTTGTACTAATACATATGTGTTAAGACAACTGATATGTACTTGAGTGTAATTAGGTGATAGTTGTAGCATTATGTACTATGACTGATGTATGTGAGTTGATTGTTGAAGTATGACATGGCTATTAGAATTGGTAAAGGTTGATTTCAAATTAATACATATGTTTTCTTGATCTTTTGAATACGTGATCGACATGTGTGAGCAGTTGCAAGGAAACATGCTTGGTGTTCGAATGACAAGGTAATAGTTTATGTGTTTATATAACTAACAATTGGATGATGTGATAGTACGTAGCAAGACTCAATTGCAACAAGGAAAAGGTAAAAGAAAGGAATTAGGTAAGAATTCCTTTGGTTATGTTTAGAAACCACAATTCCAAATGAATGAATGATTTGCATACAAGAAGTCTTTTTAACCTTGATTTTGTCTGACATTATGTGGATATGTGCTATATTAATGGACATGTATTTGACAGGTATAATTGTTGGCTTTTAGTTATAGCTGGATTTGTCAAGGAATTGGAGTTCCTTGAGAAGTGTATGTGTTCAGTTATAGGGCAATGTGCTTGGCACAATAAGGTAAGGTTGTTGGAAATACTGGGGGGGGGGGGGGGGGGTGTATTCATATTTCTTTTCAATTATTATTTTTATTAGTTAAATACATTTATAATTGGAACACAAAAAAATGATAACAGGAATGGATGCTTTTATTAATGTTGATCTATTGCAATTAATCAAGTATTAATATATATATTATATATATATATAGTTGTCAGGCACCAACTTGGACCCTTTGTGAGGCTCCACCTCCATAGCACCAACTCTATCTTGTCAAGGCACCAACCTTGAATTTAGGAGCACCAACTCCTAGGACACCAATCCTTTCAATTCTGAGGCACCAACCTCAAGGGCTCCAACCCTCTGTTGTAACTATTTGGATTTGTTTGGTTGTAATTCTCTACTCCCAACCCTGTTGTACCTATGACTTACTTATGTCCCCCTGTTCCTTCCACTTATGCCAGAACTTCAGCTTCCTTATTTTTCTTACAGTTTGCCAGTCACCCTAAACTTTCCTTGTTCTCTATTTTATATTCATGATACCCCTGACTTTTGGCTTCCTTTCTCCACTGGCTCTTCGGCTTCCTCAACGCTCGCTTGATCTTTCATCTTCCTCTGCGCTCACTCTTCGGCTTCCTCTGTCTCTTCAAATCCATCAATACACACAGGACAAGTTAATGTGGAAGAGAGGTCGAATTACAATAATATTGCATATTAAAGAAATAACTATATCAAAGAGGCCCCCCTTTTTTTCAATGTTCATACAATGGACCCCAACTTATCGGAAGCATTTATTTGACTTTAAGCCCCGAGCAACACATTTATTGGAACCAAAAGAATATAAGGAAATACACCCTCCGAAAACATAAGGCTAGACTTCAAATGCATTACGCCCACATCTATAATTTCATCGGGTCCGCTCCTTCACAACTTTATCACAATCGGCAGATTTGCACATAACATAGCCAATTCCCCGATACCCAGATGCGATATTATTTTAAACTATTTTAATAACTCCGTCGGGTCCATATATATATTATATATAGATATATATATCGCAATCGTATATTTAATGTGCCATCCCTTTATAACTTATGATATGATATTAAGTGGTATTCCTTAGCGATCCTCCACCGTTGATCTGCTCACAATCCGATGGTCAACACTTAACTCGATCAACCCAAAACCATCCGTTGATCAACCCGCGCTAGATCCAACGGCCTGCATGAATTTTGGGTGAGCAATTTGCAAGGGAAATAACCACCCGAAAAAGTGGTTTTCTCTCTCCACTTGAGTGCTACATGTCGCCCATTGAATGGAATCAGGCACTCTCCTCTAAATACCACTTACCACCTAGCGCCCGCCCGAAAACCACTACCACTATTACAAATCCGCCTTTTGGAATATAACCACGTGCATTCACTTTGACTTTAATCCGATATATGTGGTTATATACTTTAACCCGATATATACTCCTCCACTCTTTTCTAGTATGATATGACTCCGTGATGGCTTCCGATGCATTGTTCTAATAGCTCTTCTCTTATATTCCTCCAATACTGCATGATATGGCTCCTTTGTTAACTGCTCTTCCGCTGGCTTCTCCTCCTAATGTGTATTCCTCTTCTATCTCCCACTTTTATGCTTACTTGGCTTTCCTATGGCTTCCGATACCGCTCCAGTTTCTTCACGGATCTGCTCTACCTCTCCTTGGCCTCACATCATTGTTTACTCATCCAAAATATTGCCATATTGACATCAATGACAATATAGGTCAACAATCTCCCCCTTTGTTATTGATCACAATATTCTTCTTCTCTCGCCCTTTGACATCAATGGCAAAGAGTGCTTAGGGACTCCCCTTATCGAACTGCTCCCCCTATCCTGCAACATCTTTATGAATCAACTTAAACGATGCTAAAGAGATAACTCCCATGTTTTGACGAAGATGTTCAAATGCTTCTCGAGCAAGAGATTTTGTGAAAATATCAGCTATTTGCTCCTTAGTATTGATATGTTCCAAGATGATGTTTTGTTCAGCTACTTTTTCATGAAGGGAATGATACTTGATTGGTATATGTTTGGTCTTTGAGCGCATCATTAGATTTTTGCTGAGGTTGATCGCACTTGTGTTATCACAATATATGGTAGTTGGTTGATTTTTACCTATGTTGAAATCTTTTAGAGCTTCCTTCATCCATAGTATTTGAGTACAACAATTTATAGCAGCTATATACTCGTCTTGAGTTGTAGATAGTGATATGGATGTCTGTTTTTTGTTGAGCCAAGATACTAAACAATCTCCCAGGAAGAATGCATTTCCACTAGTACTTTTTCGATCATCGACACTTTGGGCCCAATTAGCATCGGTGTATGTATTCAAAGTAAGAGTTGAGCTCTTAGGGTACCAAAGACCAAAATCAGGAGTTCCTTTCAGGTACCTGAGAATTCTTTTCACAAGCAACAAATGGGATTGTTTAGGAGCTGATTGAAATCTTCCCACCATTCCTACTACTTGCATAATGTCAGGTCTGGTAGCAGTGAATTACAAAAGGGCTCCAATTATTGACCTGTAATGAGTTGCATCTACCGGAGGGGAGTCATCATTTTTGCTCAATTTGCAACTTGTGGTCATAGGTGTGCTCATGGGTGCACAGTCTTCCATTCCATATCTTTTAAGCATGTCTTTAAGATATTTGGCTTGAGATATAAACATGCCTGTCGTGGTTTGAGATACTTGTAGTCCAAGGAAGTGAGATAACTCTCCTATCATTGACATATCGAATTCTTTTGACATATTTTGAGAAAACTCATGGCTCATCTCATCATTATTACAAGCAAAAATCAGATCATCAACATAAACAAGTGTGACTAGTAACTTATCCTCATCTATCTTTATGTAGATATTACTTCCTGCCACCCCCTTCTTGAAGCCTTGTTGTTGTAGATAGTGATCCAATCTTGCGTACCAAGCTCTAGGAGCTTGTTTCAACCCATATAATGCCTTTTTCAACTTACAAACAAAGTTTTTTCCTTCTGTTAGATTAAACCCTTCTAGTTTTTCCATGTAGACTTCTTCCTTGAGTTCCCCATTTAGAAATGTTGATTTTACTTCCATTTGATAGATTTTTAATCCTTTTGAGCAAGCAAATGCCAGGAACATCTTGATAGCTTCCACACGAGCTACTGCTACAAATGTTTCTTCAAAGTCAATTCCTTCAATTTGTGAATAGCCTTTACAAACAAGCCTTGACTTGTTTATGATGATTTGTCCATCTTCATTCATTTTGTTCTTAAACACCCACTTGCTTCCTATTATGTTTTTGTCCTTTGGACGAGGTACCAGCTCCCATGTCTCATTCTTCTCAATTTGAGACATTTCTTCTTCCATGGCTTTTACCCAATGAGGATCCTTACTTTCTTGAGTAAATGTTTTTGGTTCTATCATGGATAGAAGAGCGGGTTTGCATCCCTTCATTTATATTGCCAATAATCTTCTCTTATGGGTGATATTTTTGGAGAAGTTTCATCTTTGAAGGAGTTTGAGATGGTTCTTTTTCCTTGCATATTTCTTGATTTTTTCCTTCTTCTTTCTTCTTTAATGAGAGGATCAACTTCATGTTCTTCAATTTCTTTCTCTGGAAGGTCTTTGTCAATCTTCACATCAATGATTTCCACTATCTTCCATAGTCAGTTATTGTAGCACTTGTAGGCTTTGCTCCATGTAGAATATCCAAGGAAGATCCCTTTGTCAACCGAAGAATCAAACTTTCCTGGTGAGCCATCATTGATTTTTATGAAGCACTTGCTTCCAAAAATCTTAAAATATTTTACAAAGCAGGTCTTCCTTTCCATAATTCATAAGGAGTCTTTTCATTATTTGGTCTTAATTGAGTTCGATTCAGGGTATAGACAGTTGTCCCGACTGCTTCTCTCCAGAACTTTGGTTGTAAGTCAGCTGCTATTAACATTGTTCTAGCCATTTCTTGAACTGTTCGATTTCTTCTTTCAACTACCCCATTTTGCTTGGGTGTTCTGGCAGCAGAGAGTTCTCTTTTAATTCCATGTACTTTATAGAATTCATTAAATTCTTTTGATGTGAATTCTCCCCCTCTATCTGTTATGAGGCACTTAATCTTTGAATCTTTTTCATTTTCTACAAGAGCTTTAAGATTCTTAAAATACTCAAATGCTTCGAATTTATATTTTATAAAATATATCCACATCATTCTAGTATAGTCATCAAAAAATAAAGCAAAGTACCTTTCTCCTTGGAGTGTCAGAGTTCTAGTTGGTCCAAATAAATCAGCATGGATGATCTCCAAAGGCTTTGATGTAGAAAACTTTGGTCTTGTGGCTGGTTCTGGTTTGCTTTCCATGTTGACATGGACCACATATTCCTTGATTCAGTTTGAATAACTTTTGAATTTCTCGTACTGCTTTAATCTCGCTGATATTGATCAAGTTATCGAAGCTTGTATGTCCAAGTCACTTCTGCCACAATAAACTTTCATATGTTTGACTTAAGTAGCATTTGTCTTCTTGAATCTTATTCAGAATGTAGATGTTGTCTGGTGTTCTAACCCCTTTCGCCACAAGTTCCCCTAAGGAATATTTCCTTATTTCACAGTCTTTGGTGCTAAAAACAACATTATGTCCTCCATCACAGATTTGACTAACACTCAGGAGGTTGTGTTTGAGCCCGTTTACTAGCAAAGAATTTTGAGCTTTTCCTTTTCCATTAATAAGAGTAACAGTTCCTTCTCCAGAAATTTTGGTAGATCCACTTCCAGAGGACACATTTCCTTCCTTTTTGTTCAATTAGACAAACTTCCTTTTGTCCCTTATCATGTGTCTGGAGCACCCACTATCCATAAACCAATGATTTTCATCATTTTGAGCACATAGAGCTAGGCCACATTTATCCGTGTTCGGAGTCTCACTTCTTACTTTTCCTCTTTTGAGTGGGCAATTTTTTTCATTGTTTCCATTATTGTTACATAATGAGCAAATCAAATCAAATTTGGCCAAGGGATCAAAAGAATGTAGGTTTTGATTTGTCCTTTCCCTTTGTCGCCATATGGTTTGTTTATTTGATCTTTCAGTTTTGATGTATCATTCTTACAAGCCATGTAATGTCTAGCTTGACGACCAAAATTTTTACAATGAAAACAGTGTCCAAAAAGGATAGTGTTGTACCTGTTGTAATAGCCATGATTTGAATGAACATTCTTCCTTGGAGTTATTCTTGCTTTGTTCTTTGGATTTGAGATGGGCCTTTGATGAAATATTGTTTTATATCTGTCGTAACATCCATGATTTGAATCAACATTCTTCCTTGGAGTTACTCTCTCTTCATTCTTTGGATCTAGGATGAGCCTTTCATGAAATAATCTTTCTTCTTTTGGGTTGTTGGAAAGTACGACGGCATAGCTTTTCGCATTATTCTTAGCACTTGATGATTCTCCTTTAAAACCTATTCCAGATTTGTCATGTTAAGGTTTCTGATTATTTAGGATAGTGTCAAGTATTTGAGAGATTTTCCAACCCTTTTTAACTTGCTCCAATTCCTGTCTCAGAGATACTATTTCGGCTTCATGTTCTTCGCAAGCTTCTTCTTTTTCTTTTAGCTTATTTTTCAAGAGATCTTCCCTTCTTTTTATTTGCTCATTTTCTACCTTGAGAGAAATTATTTTATTCCGTAATTTCTCATTTTCTTCAATGGCATTTGTTAATAATTCATCTACATTTCCATCTAGCCCTGAGTCATCATCATTTGTGAATTCCATGAATAATACTTCTTGGCTTCCAGCATGATCATTTTCTTTATCTGATTCTTCATTATCTCCTTTGCAGTGAGGGAACTGGTTAGTTGATTTGTTTTTGATGACTACAAATTCATCTTCATCAAACTCATCTTACTTAGACAGGAAATTATTCTTATTGAACCCTTTCTTTTTGTATACCATCCTTTTAGATTTTCTTCATCATCACTATCATACTTACGAGGACATTTTGCAGCATAATGACCTATTTTTCCACATTTGAAACAAATAAGAAGGTATTTATCTTTTAGCTTAGATCCTTTCTTTAGTCTTCGCACAAATTGCGCCAATTCGGATTCAACATCGGAGTCATCACTACTGACATTCCTTTCTTTCCCATTTTTTGATTTTGAGGCCTTGAATTCTGCATCTTTGGAACTTAAGCAACCTTTTCTCATCTCATAGGCAATGAGGATTCCATGGAGTTCATCCATCTTGAGAGTATCTAGATCCTTCACTTCTTCTATGGCACTTACTTTGGAGTCAAATATATCTGGGAGATATCTTAAGACCTTTTGAACAATGGTGATTTCTTTAATGTTTTCGTCCAATCCTTTAAGAGATTTGACCACTTCAACTACTCAGAGAAAGTATGACGCAATATCTTCTTCATCATCCATTTTCAGACTTTGAAATTTCCTTCTATGAGTTTGAAGCTTTGCATTCTTGACTTTGGAGTCCCCATCGTATAAGTCAATTAGCTTATCCCATATTGCTTTGGCAGAGTTACAATTCATGACTTTTGTAAATTCAGAATCAGTGATTCCACTAGTGATGGAATTTAAGGCTTTTGCATTTGCAACGTAGACTTTCCTCTCATCTTTATCTATTGGAAGAGTGGAAGGAGCTATGTACTCATTTAAGACTGAATGCCAAACTTCGGGTCCAAGGGACATTAAGTAGTAGGACATTCTCTTTTTCCAGAAACCAAAATTTGTGCCATCGAATAGAGGAGGTCATCCGGACACTTCTTGATTTCTCATTATGACTAAGAATCCTTCTTCAAGCTGTTAGGCTGATATGAAGAAGACCGCTCTGATACCAATTGTTGGAAATACTGGGGGGGGGTGGTGAAAAAGTATTTCTTTTCAATTATTATTTTTATCAGTTAAATACATTTATAATTGGAACACAAAAATAGATAACATGAATGGATGCTTTTATTAATGTGATCTTTGCAATAAATCAAGTACTATATATATATATATATATATATATATGGTTTCAATCAGTTGCCAAGCACCAAGTTGGACTCTTTGTGAGGCTCCAACCTCTGAACACCAACTTTGTCTTGTCAAGGCACCAACCTTGAATTTAGAAGCACCAACTCCCAGGACACCAATCCTTCCAGCTCTGAGGCACCAACCTCAAGGGCTCCAACCCTCCGCTGTAACTGTCTGGATCTATGTGGTTGTAATTCTCTGCTCCCAACCCTGCTGGACCTATGACTTACTTTTGTCCTCCTGTTCCTTCCACTTCTGCTAGAGCTTCAGCTTCAATTATTTTTCTTACAGTTTTCCAATCACCCTAAACTTTCCTTGTTCTCTATTTTAAATTTGTGATACCCTTGACCTTTGGCTTCCTTTCTCTGCTAGCTCTTCGGCTTCCTCAACGCTCGCTTGATCTTTCAGCTTCCTCTGCGCTCATTCTTCAGCTTCCTCTATCTCTTCAAATCCATCAATACACATAGGACATGTTAATGTGGACAAGAGGCTGAATTACAATAATATTGCATATTAAAGAAATAACTATATCAGAGAGGCCCCCCCTTTTTTCAGTATCCATACAATGGACCCAAACCTATCAGAAGCGTTTATTTGACTTTAAGCCCCGGGCAACACATTTATCAGAACCATAGGAATACACAAAAATACACCCTCCGAACACATAAATCCAAACTTCAAATGTATTACGCTTGCATTTATAACTTCATCGGGTTCGCTCCTTCACAACTTTATTGCAATCGGCAGATTTTCACATAACATAGCCAATTCCTCGATACTCGAACGTGATATTATTTTAAACTGTTTTAATAACTCCGTCGGGTCCATATCTATATATCGCAATTGACACTTTCAATGTGGCAAGGTTTTACAAGAGGCTTGCGATATGCGACGGATGCGATAATATATTAAGTCATATTGCAATGGTCCAGTCGGGTCTGTATATTATTGCAATCGGTACTTTCAATGTGGCAAGGCTTTATAAGAGTCTTGTGATATGGCAGATGCGATGTAACTTTAAAGTGTATTACAATGGAATCCTCGGGCCTGACTATTGTATCGGATATATATAATACTATAATATATATATATATAATTATATATATTATATATATAGATATATTATATATATATATATATATATATAGTATATATACACACACACACACACACACACACATATATATATACTATGTGTTTATATATATATATGATGTGTAGTGGTGTGTGTGTTGTGATGTGTATATATATATATATATATATCGCAATCGCATATTTAATGTGTCATCCCTTTATAACTTATGATATGATATTAAGAAGTATTCCTTAGCGATCCTCCACCGTTGATATGCTCATGATCTGACGGTCAACACTTAACCCAATCAACTCAAAACCGTTCGTTGATCCTTCGCCATCGATCAACTCACGCTGGATCCAATGACCTGCATGAATTTCAGGTGAGCAATTTGCAAGGGAAATAACCACCCAAAAAAGTGGTTTTCTCTCTCCACTCGAGTGCTATGTGTCGCCCATTGAATGGAATCGACCGCTTTCCTCTAAATAACACTTACCACCTAGCGTCCACCCGAAAACCACTGCCACTGTTACAAATCCGCTTTCTGGAATATAACCACGTGCATTCACTTTGACTTTAACCCGATATTATATACTTTAACCCGATATATACTCCTCCGCTCTTTTCTAGTCTAATATGACTCTGCGATGGCTTCCGATGCACTGCTCCAATAGCTCTTCTCTGATATTCCTCCGATACCGCATGATATGGCTCCTCTGTTAACTGCTCTTCCATTGGCTTCTCCTCCTGATGCGTGTTCCTCTTCAATCTCCCGCTTTTACACTTACTTGGCTTTCTTGTGGCTTCCGATACCGCTCCAGTTTCTTCACGAATCTGCTCTACTTCTCCTTGGCCTCAAATCATTGTTTACTCATCCAAAGTATTTCCATATTGACATCAATGACAATATAGGTCAACAAAGGTAACTGGTAAATTATATATTTATGCGCTGATAGTTATGTGTGTATGCCAGTATGATGCAGGGGATTGCATGGCAAAGAGTCTACCATGAAATTTTGAAGAAGGCTCAGGCTGAGCTTTCCTTTGGAAGCACTGGGAACCATGGGGATTGAGTCATGGTGTCTGTTGAGAGTCTTGTGATTTCGATATTTTGTTATTTTTTTGCACTTGATTTGCAACTTTGTTTAGGTCTAGCATATGGCCATACCACTTTGTTCGCAATGTCATATTGTTATGGGTTTTCATAGTTTTCTTATTTTTCGTGTTTTTCTTGCCTTTTATGTCTTGAGGGTCTTGGGAATTGGTTGGGAAAGAGGAAATTTAACGGAGCTCACGGAGAGATGAATGAAACCTAGCAAGTAATGTAAGACCCGAATGAAGCTCGGTGCATGAGCAAGGGAAGTTGAAGGTAAGAATATGACAATCAGTTGGATTGGTTTGGTCCATTGGTGTAAATAGATAGTAGAAATACAATCATGAGAAAGGTAACAAGAAAGGTGAAGTAAATAGATTTGAGATGTCAGATGCCTTGGCTATGTTAGGACCGATTCTTCTCAATGTTATGCATGATGTGCACAGATAAAGGGAGTTCTCTTAACCTTGACCTTATGTTATCTGGTAATTATGTTATGATCATGATTATGTTGATGTTTATATATGTATATGTATGTATGTATGTATGTATGTATGTCGTGTCTGACACGGTTGTCATGGATCATGATTGTTTTATGCTAATGTTTATGTAGATGTATGTATGTATCCATGTATCTATGTCACCGTTCGACAGGGTTGTCAGGGATCATTCTTGTGGATGAATGATTGCTTATGTAGATGAATGGCATGACAAGGTTCCTAATCTTATGGGGAATCAAGTGGGAAGATTAGTGATGAAAAATATAAGAGGTCAGTATCATGTGGATATGAATTGATATTGTATGCCTGTATTATGATTATGTTAATGCTATGACAGGTAACTCTGAGGGATACATCAGTTGAATGAAAACAACATAATCTGCAACATGCTAGGATAAGCATGGATAAGACACTGGAAGCAAGGTTGCTTGGTATAGACAGTGTGGTTTTGGTGTGGTTTTGGATGTGTGGTACTACTATTGTGCATATGTTGTTGCATTCATGATGTTGTGTGCATGCAGTGTTGTGTATATATAGTGTGTGTACATGTTATTTATGCAATGTTATGTATAGGGTGGTACAGATAGTGTTGTGTGCTTATTGCATACCTAGTGTTGGGTATAGATGGTGCTATGAACATGTTGGATATGCGGTGTTGTGTACATATCGTACTGTGCGCATGATGGATATGCGGCATTGTGTGTGTATGGTGTTGTGCAAACGTTGGATATGCATTGTTGTGTACATATGATGATATCTACATGTTAGATATGCAGTGCTATGTACATGTAGTGTTGCGTGCATGTTATACATGCGGTGCTATGTACATATGTGGTTGTGTGCATGATTGTACAAGTGGTCTTGTGTGCACGTGGTGTTGTGTACATGTTGTACAAGTGGTGTTGTGTGCAATTGGTGTTGTGTACATGTCGTGCGCATGGCGCTGTGTACATGTGGTGTAGTGTACACATCGTGCATGTGGTACTTTGTACATGTGATATTGTGTACACGTTGTACAGGTGGTGTGGTGTACATGTGGCGTTGTGTACGTGTGGTGCAGGTGATGCAGTATACATGTGATTTTGTGCACACATTGTGAAGGTGGTGCTTTGTACACGTGGTATTGTCTACATGTTATACATAGGGTACTAGTGTACATGTGGTATTGTGTGCATGTCATACATATTGTGTTGCAGCCATGCAGTAATATGTATGTGCATTGTGTAGTCGTGGTATCATGACATGTGTATTCTATAGAAAATCCTGTAGATTTACAAGCTCGTGTAATGTACTAAAGCACATGACAAGGATCTACTTCTACTTTCAACCAACAGAAGCCAATAGATCGATGAAAACAATATGAACAAGAAGAAGATAAATCAATGGCACATAACACAATATGTATATGGGGAAAGCCACTGAACAAAACCCCGCTATTTGTATTGCACATATCAGAAATATGAGTGAAGATACAAAGCTTGTTCTCACTAGAACAATTTTGCACAAGTATGCTCAACTCTCTCAGCTCACAAGCTAGATCAATCCAAATCCTTAGCTTATTCAACAACTCTCAAAGCCTCCATTTCCTTATGTAATTCCTAGGATGAATAGCATGTATTTAAAGGGAATTAATGCTTCCAAAACTGTGCAATTCAAACATGGGTACTTCTCTGATTGAATGCATCATATTTTCAACTCAATAAATCACACAACTGATAGTACACTATCCCTGCACTCTAGTCTCAACTGGGTCTTTCTCATAATCGACATGCATGAGTTTCTGATGAGGGAATCTTCAGTTAACTAGAGTGACATGTGTGGATGCACTAGTGCACCAACTGACTGTTAACCCTCTATTAGTTCCTCAAACAGTTTGGAACTAATTTAACTGAACATAACTCAATAAACTGAGTGATATAATTACAACTCACAATTTAAACTCATATTGGACCCCTAAAACTTAGGGAGAACATATACATGACTTCAGAAAAAAACTTGCAACTCGAAATTCCTAAGCTAATTAAATTTAATTAACTATTTACAAGTTGCTATGAGAATAAAATTCGAAATTAATTCTCAGTTTAATTCAAGTACAAATTAAACTGGAATTTCTTGTTGCCATTTCTCAACACTCGCTCTTAACAAGAAATGGATTATCAGTCACCCCGATCCTGTCTCTATGAAACTTGAATTTACATCTTGACAATGCCTTTGTCAAAATGTTAGCATCTTGCTCCTCCATGGGAATGTACTCTAACAACATGATCTACCTCAATACACAATCTTTGAGATGATGATATCAAAAATCAATATGCTTGGACCAATCATGAAAAACTAGATTTTTAGAGAGTTTGATACAACTCTGATTATCACAGTTCGATCCATCTGCTGACCAAACAAAGCAACCAGGATCTTCCTCATATATATGGCCTCACATGTTGCCTGACTCGCAACCATGTACTCTTCCTTTGCTAAACTGAGTGCAACTGATCTTTGTTTCTTGTTGTACTAAGAAACTGTTGTTGACCTAATACTGAAGATCCCTCCTAATGTGCTCTTCCGGTCGGATGGACTCCTTGCCTAATTTGCATCATCGAAGCCTTGAAGATTCACTCCCTCTATCCATTTGTACCATCATCCATACTGAGAAGTGCCCCTAAGGTATCTCAACACATGATTTGTCGCCTTTGAATACAACTTGGTAGGCATAACCATCACTTGACTAATCTAGTTAACTACATAGCACATATATGGTTGTGTGTTGACCAAGTACATGAGTGAACCCACAAGCTGCTTGTAAACAGTAGCTTCCACTACTTCCCCTGAAGTAGCATCCTCCTTCCTCCAGTTACCTGCTAAAGGAGTCTCCATGGATTTGTTGCTCTCCATGCAGAATCTCTTGAGTATCTCATTGGCATACTTGACCTAAGACACACACAACTCCCCATATCCCTGCCATACCTCCATGCTAAGAAAGTAAATGCATGAGCCCCGCTTGATCAATTGATCATCACCTGTCAGTATGAGACCATCATAATAAAGTACAATGATCAACAATTTACCTTCCACCACTATGTGGTACAGGTTCGCATTTGCTTCACCCTTCGTGAAGCCCAACCCAGTGAAGTACCTATCTATCTTGGTGTACCAAGTATAGGGTGCTTCCTTCATCCCATACAACACTCTCTTGAGTTGGCACACATGCAACTCATGGTCAAAGGTCTCAAAACCTTCAGGTTGCTCTATGTACACCTCTTCCTCAATCATGCCATTAAGGAAGGTTGTCTTCGCATCCATCTGATGTATCTTCCAACGCATCTGTGTTGATATTGCCAATATAGATATGATCGACGAGTATCTTGCAACAGGAGAAAAAGTCTCATCATAGTTAATCCCCTCTACCTGTGAAAATCAACGGGAGACAAATATATCCTTATGCTTCTCCACACTATCTTATGCAGCTTGCTTTACCTTGTAAAGCCAATGGGAGCTCACCACTGGTTTGCCCTCTGGTCTCGGGAGCACATCCCAAAGATTGTTACAAACTGAGTCATACTCCTCCACCATGGAATCAAACCAACACAAGCTGTTGCACTACTTCCTTAAAGGAAAATGGCTTTGTCACAACAGATTTGCCCATAAGAGCCATGTATCTAGTGTACCTCTCAGGTGATCTCCTCTACTTGTTCTGAGAAGTGGGTGCTCCCACATTCTCCCATGCATCATCCAATAATCAGGCAACCTCTCTAGTGTGCTTTCTTCCTTCTCTCGAAGACTCTGCCTAAGTGGATATCTCCACACCCAGATCCTCTTCATGTGTCTGCTCCACATCAATTTGAGGCTCCTCAACCTTAGGAGCTAAAAACTCCTCATCCGCATGTAGATCAAGCTCCCTCTCAAGGAAAACTTGCATGGCCTTCTCCTCATCGAATATGACATCCCTGTAAACCACTATCATCCTCTTGGTCAAAAAGTACATGCGATAGTTATGAGGTGTATCAGTGTACCCCACAAATATCCCCAACTCTGTTGTCAGCTCAAGCTTCTTCCATGCATCTTTGGTCACATGGAAATATACTGATGACGCAAAAATTATGAAGTGACCAACATCTAGCCTCTTACCGAAATCAGCCTCCTCTAGTGTCTTCATCTCAAGTATACAATGTGGGCTACGGTTCTGAACATAAATTGTTGTGTTGCATGCCTCAGTCGACAAGTGTAGTGGTAGGACCTCATCATGCAACATCGCTCTCATTGGCCCTACTATGTTTTTCTTCTTCCTCTTGTCCACCCCATTTTGCTGAGGGTTATGGGGTGTCGTCAACTCCTGTTTAATCCCTTCTCTTGCACAAAAGTTCTTAAACTCGTTTGAGACATATTCACCACCATTATTAATCCGTAGAGCTTTAACCTTCTTTCCTTACTCTTTCTCCACCAATGCTTTAAACTTACAAATCTTTGTGAAAGATTGATCCTTTTTTTCTGCATGAAAAATATCCATCATTTTTAAGAAAAGTCATAAAAAAATATAACATAATACCTGTGTTTAGTCGTGGATGTTGTCGAGAATGGTCCACACACATTTGAATGGAATTGCTCTAGAATAGCCTTTTCTCGAATGTCTATGTCGTGAAAGGAAGGCTTTGTGTATTTTCCCAAAGTACACCCCTTGCATGTATCAAATTGCTAGGGCGTACCTTTGGTAAGAAAGGTAGAGATCTGTTGCAATATCTTCAAAGCCCCATAGCCTCGAGAAGATCGCCCCATAGCCTCGAGAAGATCACATCATAGCCTTTATCCTCAAGTATGGCAACAGATACCAAGTTCTTCTTCAGCCTAAGCACATACATAACATTCTTTAAGGTGAGTGGAGCCCCATGCTCCTTCTGAAAAGTAATCGTGCCCAATCCATTAACACTATACTTCCCCTCATCACTCATCTTGATATGCATCTAGAGATCTTTCTCCTCCAGGTCACTGAATAACTTTTTGTCACCAGTCATGTGGAATGAAGCTCCACTGTCTAAGTACCATGCACTTCCCATCATTGATGACACCATGTATGCAATGAGGGAAAAGTCCAATTCGAATTGAGAGGCCAAAGCGTCACCCACCGCTCCTCTTGATGACTTCTTCTTGGACATCTTGAGTGGAAAATTTGTAGCAAAATGGCCCAGCTCATGACAATGAAAGCACTTAACTTTCGTCGTGTCTTTCTTCTTACCTCCATGGCAAGAATTCGATTTGGAATGGGAAGCTTTACTTTTCCCCTTTTTCTCCTTAATCGTTAAGGCACATTTCCCTTCATCATTAACCTTTGATGAAGAGCCATCCATGGTGTTCTTCCTGATCTCTTCTTGCATCAAATATAACCATAGTCGTTCCCAATTTGGCAACTTCTCCTGACCATTGACAAAGCCCTAATAACTATGCCAACTCTTTGGGAGTCCTAGAAGAGTAAGACTCACCATATCATCCTCGGCAACCGTGATTCCAACACTTCCAAGTTCATCATGACATTGAGTGAACTTGGTCAAGTATTTTGGAATGGTCTTGCCTTTCTCCATTTTGATTTTTCGAAGTTTGTCCTTCAGTGCCAATTTCCTTTGGCCACTGCTATTCGGATACAAGTCCGTCAATGCTTTCCACATAGCATACAAAGTTTCCTTACCATGGAGACTTGAGACAATGTGGTCTCAAACTCCCTCAAGGATTATCTGCCTCGCCTTCGCCACACACTTCTTCCATTCTGCCAAATTCTGTGCATTTGATGTTGTTGGCTTAGGAATTTATTGATCAACGAATTCTTTCAAACCATTATCCTCTAGCACGGCCTGCACGACCTCCATTCTATCCCTCTAGGCAATAAAATTTGAGTTGGCTTCAAAAGCATACCAGAGCCGCAAACTGTAGAATGCCATTTGCCGATCGTGAAGTATGTATTTCAAATTTGAATTTCACCTGTAACCCAAAACTCAAAACTTCAAAATCTCCTCTTGTATATTGTTCTCAGCTCCAATACCATGTAGAAAATCCTATAGATTCACAAACTCATGCAATGTACTAAATCATAGGACAAGAATCCACTTCTACTTTCAACCAGTGGAAGCCAATAGATAGATGAAAACAATATGAACAAGGAGAAGATAAATCAATGGCACATAAAACAATATCTATCTGGGGAAAGAAACTGCTCAAAACCCCACTATCTGTATTTCATATAACATAAATATGAGTGAAGATACAAAGCTTGTTATCACTATAACAATTCCACACAAGTATGCTCAACTCTTTCCACTCACAAGCTAGTGCAAGCCAAATTCTTAGCCTATTTAGCAGCTCTCCAAGCCCTTATTTCCTTACGTAATTCCTAGTATGAATAACATGTATTTAAAGGGAATTCATGGTTCCAAAACTGCGCAATCCAAACATAGGTCCTTATCTGATTGCATGCATGATATTTACAACTCAGAAAATCATTGTCCCTGCACTCTAGTCTCAACTCGGTTTTTCTCAGAATCGACATTCATGAGTTTCTAATGAGGGAATATTCAGTTAACTAGAGTGACACTTGTGGATACACTAGTGCACCAACTGACTGTTAACTCTCTATTAGTTCCTCAAACAGTTTGGAACTAATTTAACTTAACATAACTCAGTAAATTGAGTGATCTATTTACAACTCACAATATAAACTCATACTGGACCCCTAAAACTTAGGGATAACACATACATGAATTCAGAAAGACTTCCAACTCAAAATTCCTAAGCTAATTATGTTAATTAAACTTAATTAACTATTTACAATTTGCTATGAGAATAGAATTCGATTTTAATTCTTAGTTTAATTCAAGGACAAATTAAATTGGAATTTCTTGTTGCCATTTCTCAACATATTCGTCGTGTTGTACTCTGTGTACGTATATGTATTTTGTTGTACATCAAGTGTAGGTGTATGTATTGTGTTATGGTGTACATTGGATGTAAAATTATGTATTGTTTTGTGTTGTACGCCAGGTGTAGGTACATGTATTGTGTGGCATTGTACATCGAGTATAGATGTATGTGTTGTGTTGTATATCAGGTGCAGGTGTATGCATTGTGTGGTATCGTACATTTTGTGTGGATGTATGTGTTGTGAGGTACATTGTGTATGTGTATGCGGTTGAAGAAAAGATAAAGGCACTGGGTATTTGCTGGGTGTGGCAACCCATCCAATGTGTGTAAAGAAAGAACAAAGGCAGAAGTAAGGATCGATGAGGAATAAGTATCGATATTTATTTCAGTTTTATTATGCATGTGATTTATGATTCTAGTCTATGATGGTTACATGTGATTTATGATTTTGACCTATGATGGTTGTGTTTTGAGCTAACGTGATGTGATATGTTTATACATGATGATTTGGTCAAAGATGTTATTTTTACTTGTTGTGACAGGAAGCGAACAAAATTGCAAGTGTACCTTGTTGGCAAGCCACCAATGAGGTGTGATTTGAAGTTATCTAAATTTATTTGAATCTAATGGAAATTACGTGCTTGGTATAGGAAAGCATGAAATGCTAAGATGGGTGGTTGAAATCGACTACAATAAATTAGCAGCAACAGTGAAAGGAATTAGAACATGCAGCAGTATGTTGGTAAAGCACTTCAGGAGCAGGGCCATTGTGGGATACTAGTACCCAATAGTGTCCATTGATTTCCATGAGCATGTTATGACAAGTATGATGGTTTTGAGGCAGGTATATGCCTTGGTTGTTTGACCTTCTGATGTGAGGAATCCTTGCCAAGGGATGGATCGACCGGGATATGGGATGTCAGGGAACTTAGAAGGTGAGTGATTGCACGGAAGGGATCACCAGATTGCCTGAGGGACTATGTAGCAGAGAAGAGAAGGTCGGGCATGAATTTGCTTTGGTCATTGGCATTGCCAGATGAAATCAAATGCACATTGGGAGTGTGCCCTGGAACAATGAGTCGGTAAGTGTGCATTAAGATGAAAAGTAGCGCGAGATTAAAACACTAGATATTAGATGCATCTTTTACTTAGGTAGTGGATTCTAGACTTCCTAGGAAGGAGGTGAATCCTAGTATTACTTTGCGGTTGGAGGTGTGAGCCTCTAGATTCCCTTGTTGCGGATGGAGGCATCGTATCCTTTTATTTGTTGGGTGAGCAAATGTGTATTTGTGTATATATAGTTATTATTGCAAATACCGTAATGAGTTGTGTGATAAATCTCTAGTAAACAATATGGTTGTCATGTTTTAATAGATGGTCATTGTAAATATTGCAACGAGCTATGTTATAAAGCTCCATGGGCAGTATGTTTTATTTTCAGCAGTCTTGTTGGTTATAGGTTTCATTGAACACTGAGGACGGTGTCCCCCAAGGGGGAGGGTTCTGTAACAACCTCAGTTTAAAAATCCATGAAAAAATATTTAAGACCACGGTTGATGGGACATGTATTCCAAGTTGAATGGCGGGAAAGACATCCTAATGGGTGTTCATTCAGTTTATTATGGCTAAGGAAATTGGCAAAGGCAATGGTTAAGGCTGTGGAAAGGAAAAATGGCATTTTTGGCACTTTTATTTATGAAAATAATAGAAATTAGGAGAAAATGAAGGTGAAAGGTCACAGGTTGCATGTGGGGAGGAAAATGAAGGAACCTAAGGGGAAATGAAGAAAATAGAGGCCTGATTGATAAAAAAGGCTTCTAAGGATCAGTTGGCAAGATTTTGACAGGTTTTGGTGGAGCTCTCTTCTATTCTCCCTCTCTCTCATACTCTTGGACACTTAGAGTTTTCTTGGAGCACTTTCGCATTAGATCAAGAAAGGAAAGGAAGGAAAGAAGAAGGAAGGATCAAGCAAGGAAGAGCAGAATCCAACAACTACAAAATGATTCTTTGCAGGTATCAATTTGCATGTGTGTTTTTTTTGCTAGATTTGGCATGCATGGTATTGCATGTGGTTCTTTGTTGTTATGGCATGGGTTTTACTAGGTGTGACAGTGTTTTCAGCCTAGCCTTGGCATTTCCGGAAAGCCATGGGTGTGATGGAGTTCTCATGTTTTGGTTGAGCTGGATTGCTGGATGGATTCGAAGTTGAGTGAGGTGGACCTCTGAAAGAAAGAACACATGGCCTAGTGAGCCTTAGACCAGACTGTGGATTGTGGTAAAGCCACCGACCTAGTGACCCCTGAACCAGACTATGGGTTACGGTAAATCTGGTTATTGTGTGCCTCGGTGGGCCTAGGAATCCTCGACCAGTGAATGGTGAGATATACAATAAAGCCTAGATGTGGGTGCTCTCCATCAAGCCTAGTAATCTCGAGATGGCATATGTAGTAAAGCCTAGAGAATGGGTCTTGGTTTAGGGCCTAGTGATCTGGTGTGGATTGCGGTAAATCTCATGAGACTGGGAGACAGGAAAATTCCTCGCAGTCTAGGTGGAGAAATTCGGTGGCATCCATGCTTATTTGGCCTAGTGATCTAGTGGAGATCATGGTAAAGCATGTTATTACATGTTTATTGTGTTGGCCTAGTGATCTAGGATGGATTACGGTAAATCTTGGTTTCTATTGATGAGGGTGAGGTGGTTTAACCTTGGTATGCCCTAGTTGGTTCTTTTGGTTTGAGTCCCACATTCATGCTTGGATTATGGCAAGGGGGTGAATGAGTGAAGAGATATTTGGCTCAGTTATTCTATGGTTGATTTGAACTTGGTAGTCCCATACTGGGTTGGCTTTTGCATTCATTAATAAGAGATTCTTTCCTTGGTACCTTATGTGTAAATGTAATGGTTTATATGTAGATTGTATGGCTGATGTATCCTTGATATTTCTGTTGTTATTATGTTGGTTATAAACATGTATTATGATAGTGATGATGATTGCTTCTCCTCATGTTTTGATTTGTAAATGAATGAACAATGTATTTATGATCTAATAGATGATAATGCAACTAATGATATAAGGGCACAATGCTTCTTAGCGATTCTCAGATAAGGATGAGACCCTTATGCTTAGATATATTGTTTACACCTATAGATTACATATTTGTGATATGCTTGATGAAATGTTTGTCATGGTTAGTAGGGGTCTAGTAAATCCATTGTTCAAGTAATTGCATTTGTATCATCATTACCTTATTATCTTTTTGTTTTGAAGGTGTCATTTAATTATGGGCAGTGACCTAGGCTTTGGACCTTAAGAAGTGGCTCAAATCCTAGGGACATTTGGCACAACACTGAGCAAAATAGTCCCTTTACGTTGGCATGCCATGCTGTGGGAGTGTCTAGAGCCCTCTGGACGCAAGCATGCCCATATCATGGGAGAGTTCGGGGATTAATTGGTCTAAAAACTCAGTGGGACACATGGGCTGGTTGCCAAAAAGGTTGGGATGGTTCCTGGGAGTCCTCGTGCTAATGTGGAAGGTCTATATGTTGTGTTTCCATCGATTCTACTTTTGTAATGTCACATGGGAGGTTGAATCCCATCATAGTAGCCTCTCGTCATATGTTTACTACGGTTGGCCAATTACTTGGGTAGATGTGGGAGGAGGGTGTTACAAGTGATAAAGTAGGCAAGTTGACCGATGAGTAGGTGAGAGCCATTTGAAACGCTATTATTGAGCATCATATGAGGCCATTGCTTAGAAATTTGCATTTTAGGAATAATTTTCTCCTAGGGTTACCCATGTGTATGGATGGTAACAATCCCCATGGTCCCATGACTCACATTATAAATATTTCAACCATGGAAGTAGAGTGAATGACATAATACCATCAATCATGTCCTTTACAAAAAAAAAATAATGCAACCAAGGACCAACTTTAGAACCACATGACTACTATCATTAGGCAAGTCACACTTTGTTTTGATAAACTTGACAAACCATAGGCTAAGCATGATGATGGTGAATGATTCATGAGTGAAGGTTGTTGTGGTTGTAAATCCTTTCCTAATAGTTTCCTAGTAGAAGATGGTCTATTGAAACTCAGTATACAAGTTTTATATATGGATTGGGAACATTGGCAATGGCATAAGAAAGCATCTTTAAGATACATTGCATCACTTCTATGTGCAAAGTCCTTATTGCTTTCTTTGGAAAAATATACTAATCTTATGGTACTAGTTACCATATTGCATCAAACAATCATGATCGAAGAATAAGGACATAAAAACATAAACTTAAATGATGAAATTTTCAAGAAATGTTTTATTAACGGCCTTGAAGAAGGTAAAAAATTTCTACACTTAGGTAAACCACCATACAACATAGTTGAAGGTCTCTCAACTAGCTTGTTGTGCACAAGTTATGAGATCTACCCAGTCCAAGTGCCCAAACATTGTTCCACAACCACACTAAAACCTTATGCCTCCTCAACATCTTGCTCTACTCATCAAGTTTAACTAGTGTTGTGAGCAGAATGATGGAGCAAGAACTCAATGGTCTCTTGTATAATTGCGTTGACAAATATTTCCTTCAATATAAATGTAAGGAACCAAAATTATTTATCACCATCTTCGAGGACCTATTTGATGAAGAAGATAATGGGTTGATTTTGATGGAAAACATACTTACTGTAAAGGACATTCCCATTGTGGCCCAACATTGTGATGAACCTCAAATATCCATTCATACAATGATAAGCATTTCATCTCCTTAGACATCAAAGTTAATCAACAATATTGAGCACAAAAGGTAGTTATCTTTAAGTGGGTGATTATTTCCAAAACATCCATGAATTTTCCATTGACATGAAAGAGTGGATATTGTTTTGGGTGTAGAATGGTTGAAAACATTAGATTTGATAACCATGGATTTCCTAGAATCACACATGAGTTTCAAAAAACATTGCTGCACTCTCGAAGGTATCAAGCTAATCTCTTTGGAAATAGTTAGTTCCCATCATATAGAAAGCTCACGAGGAAAGGCCATCTAAGGACTAATACACAATTCCATGCCATCCATGTCCTAAAGGACACCTCCTCGTAAGTTTATGACGTCCTTTTACAATAAAGGAAAATAAGATAGAAAAAGGTCATTAAGGAATTGATGGAATCATGTGTGATATGCCCTAATACTAATGTGTGCCCCTCTCTACTTGTCATAATTCTAAAATAACAATGTTGTTGGTGCATGCTTTCTAATTTTTCACACTCTTAACAAATTGACAGACAAAGATAAATTTCACACTCTAGTCAATAATGACCTCTTGGACGAGCTACACAAAACGTAGGTCCTCATTAAACTTGATCTGTATTTGGGTTATGACCAAAATAGAATGAATGAAGAATATATGTAAAAGAATGCTTTTCACTTCTTTAGATGGAGTTAACTTTGGGGACAGGGGGAGGGGGTTGGGGGGATACATGATGACTAGTGCATGCTACTTGTATACCTCTTAGATTGACATCATCCTAACCTCATCATGACAAGTGGAAGGTACCCTAGCACGAGACTCAGTTAGGCGGTGCAATAATGAGGGAAGGTGCCCACCCCTCCTCTCAGATGACTACTCATATGAGCCATGATGATTTTTTCAATGCCTTGTTTGACCTTGCTCACTATGATCATTGGCATGCATGAGATTTGTAAGCATAGGGAAACGAAGGAAATGGTGAATGTGTGCTTTGAATAGGGTATCTCGACACAATAATGGAAAGAGGATGATGTTTCCACTATAAAAGGTTCTTTCTTGGGTGACAAGCAAGGCAAGTACCATTATGTTTATCTCTTCTCTCTGTCACCACCTATATGTTATTTCATTAATGAATTTTCTTTGTGGCATAACAATAAGCTGGGAATCCCCCATCAAAGGGGCACATGTGTCAAGAAGATGTATAGCCTAGCATAGCTCAAGCTTCAATGCACTTGCCACTTGTTGAGGCCACAGACTACATTCTCCTTGTGTTTTGGAGGTAATATCCCCACACATAGGAAACTTTATATGTTATAGTTTGGATTTTTGGTGAGGTATGAGCACTTGTGGCATTTAATAGTGAGAGGCAAGGGATGGAGTTGAGGGGGAAAGAACAAGTGGGGCCATGAATAGGAAAGTGACGCCTATTTGTCCTCTCTACCCCCCCACTCAATGAGAAAAAAAAAAGGGTTGCCAGGGTAATCGAGCATTGATACCATGATTTGGTTTCAAAGGAGGTGAAGCGACTATTGGAAAACATGGAAAATAAAGTAGTAGACACATGCAGGGGTTTGTTTGAGAATTAGATTCTAGTTGAAGTGGAAGGTTGTTTATCATATTACTTTCACTCATGAACCCATGTTACAAATTTTATATGATTTGTTCAAATGTTGTGGATAATAAATGACATGGAGAGAGCTCAAGCTCTCCATGATGATACTTTACGTGCATTGTGAATCTTCAAAGACAAATTCAAATTGATGTGCCAAGGGGTGTATGGAATCAGTTTTGAAGTTAAACTAGTTTTCAAGGGAGAATAAAGGTCAACAAGCCAAAGCCAAATGACAAAAATCCTTACAACTCCATCATCTTTGACGAGGTGGACCAATTCACGGACCCACCAACAACTTGCACTACATCTGATACTACTAATGAAGAATATGGAATCACAACACCCACTCAACCACTGTAGGCCTTCCATCATGGCTTGCGAAGTTTTTCCTTTTCTCTATTGCATATATAGTCAATACATTAGTTATAGGTTGTTAGCAAGATGAATGGAACTATTATGGGGTCTTTGTTTTGTATTTTAATTTACCAGACTAATGCCTTAATGGCCATATTGAGGGAACTTTGAGTTGAGGAGTGGTTGGGTTCCCTATTAGTAGCCACTGCGCAACTTGATGCTTGGTACTTTTTTTTGTTCATAATGAGAATACATGGTGCTTTTTAGTTTTCCCCCATACAAAAGGCCATTGCTAGTTCATGGTGATGCCTCTTGGTCTTAACAATGTACCTTCCACTTTTGAGAGCCTTGTAGACAAATATTTTGACCCCTTTTGTAACATGTTGTCCTTGTATTCTTTGACGATATCTCAATATATCACAACATTTGGGCGACACATATGGATCAAGCTTGACAAATACTCTACAATCATCCACTATTCATCAAATATTCTAAATGTGTTTTTCACCCCTCATAACTATATTTCTGGGGCACATTGTTGATGGGGATGCATTATTTGTCGACCCTAAAAAATTAAAGGCAATAAAAGACCATAATAATTTTTCCACAGATTCCTTGGCTTGCTTGGTTACTACAAGAAGTAACCACCTCACTTAAGAAAAATGCCTTTGGCTAGAATGATGTTATGGAACAAGGCTTTCAAGATTTACATGAAGCTATGTGTACTACTATTTGTTCGAGAAGGCTTTCATTAGAATGTGATGCACTAGGTAAAGGTATATGGGCGATGTTAATGCAAGAGTGATGCTTATTGATCTTCACCCACAAACAATTGTGTGATGGAAACTTGGGAAAATCAACCTATGAAAAGTCCAAATGATGGTTATTTTTCACGAAATTAATACATTCAGAGCTTCCATGATTGTGATTTATTTCTAGATAAAAATAGGCCATCACAATTTTAAAATACTTCTTGGAATAAAGGTTGTCATTAACAAAGGTGCAAAAAATGGGTCACCAAAATCTTAGGTTATAATTATGAGATTATCTACAAGAAAGAAAAGGAGAATGTGGTGGTTGATGCTTTATATAGGAAGTGTGAGGAGGAAGGCTCCTTATTTGCTTTGTCTTCAATGGTGCTTGATTGGATGGAGGATTTCATCAAGAATAATTGGTGGATGCCAAGATTGTTTAACTTCTCCACTGGTGGTATGTTGACCCATATAAGCGTCATGGTCATACTCAATACAATGATACATTGCAACATAAAGGGTGTATCTTTATCGTCCATAGTTCAATATTCAAATAAAATGAATTGCATTCCTCTTCCACAGTGCGTCACCAAGGGATTAAGAAAACATTTGAATGGATTAAGTATTCATTGTTTAAAGAGGGCATGAATAAATACATTTACACCTTTGTAGAAGAATGTGACACATGCCAAAGCAACAACAATGAAATAGTGAAGCCTCTAGGAGCATTGTAACCTTTGTTGATTCTTGCAATAATTTAGACTAACATTTCCATGAATTTTATTGTGGGGTTGCCCCAAACAAGGAATAAATTAATAATTATGGTGCTTCTTGACCACCTTTCCAAATATGCTCACTTTTGTGTGTCATAACACCCCTTAAAGTCATCCATAGTTGCATAAGTTTTCATGTACAATGTTTCCAAGCTCCATGGCATGCCTCATTCCATTATGATGGATATTGATCCTACATTCAACCACAATTTATGGCAGGCATTGTTTAAACTACAAGATACCTAATTGAAAATTAGTGTTGATTGGAAACCTTATTATGATGTTTTGGCTGGAAAAGGAAAGCACATTGGGTTTAGTGTGAGTCCCTTGTAGAGTGAAGGTACAATACTAGCATCACGGTGCTACCAAAATTTTACCCTATGAAATGGTCTATTCACAAAACCCCCCATTAGTGGACATGTTCATACCAGGTAGATCCAAGGTTCAAGAGGTGGACAAAACCCTAAATGCTCGCTCTAACATTCTCTTTGCACTCAAGGACAATTTGGTGTTGGTTCATAAGAAAAAGAAGCATTAGGCTAATAAACATGATCATGGCACCGCTTTGAAGAAGGCAATTAGGGGTTCTTTCATTTGTATCCCTTCAAGCATATAATGCTCAAAGAGAATAACCACCTAAAGTTTGTACCTAAATTTTGACAAGTTGGTCCTCCCAACAAATTATAAAATTCACCTAGTATTTCATGTGCCATGCTTGAAAAATGTGGTAGGGTTGAACTTTTGAGTTCAAATCTAAGTCAAATGATTTAGGTTCAAGTTTGAGTTTGGCAACAATTAGACTTGGTCCAGATTTGAATTTTTTGATGAGGTTTGAACAAGGTTTGCCTTTAGGTTCTCTCTCTCTCTCTCTCGCACACACATAGATAGAGAGATAGAGAGAGAGAGAGAGAGAGAGAGAGAGAGATGAAATATAACATAAAATAGTAACAAATCAATATCAATAACCACAAAAATGTTGATGGACATGGAAATTACAAGAATAAATCATGAGCTTGGGTTGTGATGCGAGGTTTATAAGGGATGGGGAAATAAATGAGGAATTAGTCAAAACCCACGACGTCTGATGAACCAAAAAAAGGCTTAATTATTTTTGGGTTCATCAAATTTTGAACCTTGAGGTTAAATTTTGGAAAACCTTGACATAGGTTCAAATCATCCTCCTATAATACATAACTTAAAGATGCCACATCATAACCCTTTATGGTCATACATCAATTTTCGAATCTTCGACCTTGGGGCTGACATTGCTTTTTATGGGGAAGGGTGTGTTAGGGTTTAGTCTTATCTCCCCTAGTTAAGGGGATATATTTTTATAAGGTTCACTACATATTTAGAGTGTGTAATCAATAAATTCAATGCGACGACATAATAGAAGCTCCACTAGGTAGTTGATGTATCCTTGTTAAAGAAGGCCCACTAGGTAGTTGTTGTCATCTCATTAATGAAGGGCCACTAGGTGGTTAATGTTTTCGATAGTTAGAAACTATTCATAATAGTAGAAGCTATGTAATCAGTGCCACATGATTAATATCATATTAGTGGTATGCTCCTTTAAGAAGGCAAGTGAATATTTATTCCTTTTAGAATATCATTGAATGGTTTGTCGATTGTCATCATTTCAATACTTTGGTTTTGTTTTATTTACTTTCCATACTACATTATCATTAATATTGCTTTGAGTTTTATGTTTTGATGTATCAAGGTACAATATAGTGGGAGCTAGACTCCAACATCAACCATGTTACAAATGTGATCAAAGAGCTTAGACATGGACATGGCTACATTTGCAACAAGAGTGAACAAATTGTTTTATTCTCCCTTTACGAACTTAGTTTGACCCAACAATCCACCATGCATTCAATCCTGGTATTTGATGTCAAGTTGTAATCCCTAAGCAATCCTTGTACCAAATTCAAATCGCCTATGGGTGTCTCTTGCAATTTCTAGTGCTAACATCACTAAAGGGAGGTCACATCCACATTGGGCACGTCCTTTGTGGCATGCCTCACAATTGTCATGGATAAATATATTTATCCTCAAAGTCGTTAATGAGATTGGTAATTAAAAGTATAAACATGTTTGCAAAATTAATCAAATCAAGGGAGATTATCTTGAACATCACAAAGCAAGGGGTGGGAAACATGTACTTTATTGGCACATTCACTTTCTTGGGATGTTTGAGAAACCCCCTCCATAAACTCTTTCAAATAAATTGAGTAGAATTCTCCTTATACTATAAATTGCCTTTGTGTGCATGCCATTTTGAAGAATTCAAGAAAGGTTTCAACTACTTTCCTTAGCTGAACATAATATTGCTTGAAAGGAATGGATATTCCTTTGCATCTACTTCATTGTAGCTCTATTTAATATACTTCTCCATTCCACCTTGCCATCATATACTCCATAATATTTAACATGCATTCATGGAGTGTAACCTTACATTGAGAATGACCTTGGAAGAAGAGGGGCATCAATGGGGGTGGAAAACCCCAACATAAAAGTATTTACGTTATAGATACAACCTCTAACATTATATAGAGAACAACCATAAGGCATGCCACTGAAAGTAACTATAATGCTAACATGAGAGTGAGAGACGATGCTCTCATATTATCATGGGGGCTTGCAACCTAAAGTTTTTGGTATAGAGAGTGCCTTATAAACTATTCGAGTCTCACATGACAATGTTACTACATGCAAACACAATAGATAAGAGGAGTATTAATGCAATACAAAATCTCGACACAAAGATGCATAAACACCTAAATTCACATAAATGAGAACCATACACCTTAAACAACCCAAAAAATGACCTTAGGATTCACTTGGCTTTCTAAAACCCTAAGTTATAACTTCTAATCCATAAATTAGCATTACATTCTAATCTTAAAGCAATAATCACTTTTTATAATTCATCTATCTAGATGCGAGTCTCTCTCTCTCTCGCTCTCTCTCTCTCTCCACACACACACACCACACATGCATTCCATATATATATATCTCACTATGTATTTACCAACTTATATTGCTATTGTTAGGCCTTGGAGTTGGGCACACTTTTAACCAAATACGCACCATGGGTGACATCTCCATTGTAGGATTTATGAAATTTATATTGCAAGATTTGTAACATTTTGGGGTTTCTGGTCAATGATTTGGCCATGAGCGAGTGCATACCAAGGCGAGTTTGACTAGATAGGTCAAGCAATAGAAGCAAGGCAAATCACTTGTAGTAGGCAAAGTAATTGGTTAGTCAAGTTGGCTTGGGCATAGGAATTTGAATATGGGGTTTACATTGGGCGAGACCAAATGTGCGATGGGAGGTTGCAAGACATAGAAGAGTAGAACAATGAAACAAAGGGAAAGTTGAGCTGTGCGTTGCAAAGTTTGAGCAGGTCTACGGTAGGGAAGAATGTACGGACGAACTTAAGGCAGGGCACGAATTTGGTGAACAAAGATGCGAGTGAGCAAGAAACTAATCCAAGTGAGTCAAATTTTGGCGACAATCTCGTGGTGTTGTATTTTGGTGATTTTTGCATGGTTTAAGGAAGGAGCTGAGCCGCAAGGCAAAAATTGCATATTTTATGTAAATTTCGCTATTATAAAAAAAATTAAGGCTAGAAAGCCATTCCATATAAGATTTGCATATTGTGTACAAATTGTGTATTTTGTGAATGAATATGGATTTTTATTACATTACATTTTTCACTTTGAAGAAGTACAATGTGAATTGTGACAATATGAAAGCTTAAGTTCTATGTTGGAGAAGTTATGATTTTCCACTAATATAAAACATAATAATGAGCTCATATGGTGAGGTGTAGGCTAGATAGATTAACGTTCTGCTACTCTAGGCAATCACAAAACATGATAGCGCCAACACACTCAATGGGTCACAACGGGCATGCACAACCCATTCACAATTCACAATTCACAATTCATAGCCTTCATAGTCATGAATTAACACATTTAATTCAATGTGCACTTGGAAAATGAAAAAGAGTAAAAATTAAGAAGTTTGAAACAAATTGCTTTCCGATTAATGCTTGGTTTGACGAGGAATGCAAAAAGGCAAGGAGAATGTAGAAAGAGTCAAACAAGGATAACATAAAGCTCAAAGTTTACAAGTAGTTATTAAGCAAGAAAAAGGTTGACTTCATGGTTTCAAAGAGGGAAGAACTAATCTTCCTTGGGAAAAATAATCCCAAATTATTTTGGAAGGAGCTCAAACCGAAAAAGATACAAACTGGATATAGTAGTACAACTTCTAATGGTTTGACTATGCAAGACAACTCTATGAGTAGGATCCCAAGGGTGACCCTCTCCCCTTGGTCAACACTGATACAAAAGTCTTCACAGTGCAAGAGGTAGAGATGGGTATCAAGAAGTTGGGTGTTAGAAAAGCAAAAGACTTAGCTGAACTCCAAGCAGAATATCTAAAGTGGGGCTCAAAGATTCTCACACCTCACATTACAAAAATTTTCAACAAAATCATACAACAGGGGCTCCCTAAAGATTGGACAACTAGTTTGGCAATACGTCATTTTAAGAGTGGTAACGTCAATAATCCATCCAATTATAGGACCATCATAATAAACCCTTTATTTGCAAAGCTATTTGAAAGCATGCTAGAAACCAAAATTAGCAAGTGGGCAAAACAAAGAGATAAGCGTGCTAAAGGGAAAGCAATTTTTAGACCTAGACATTCCACAATTGTTCATTGTATAACTTTAAGGCACATCATTGAAAAAGTTTGGAAGAAAAAGGAAGAAGTCTTTTGTTGCTTTGTTGATTTTAGAAAAAGTGTTTGACTCAATTCCTAGGGATAAGCTTTGGCACAGAATGGAGGAACTTGGGGTTCCTAAACATTTGAGAGCAGCTGTGCATAGGCTATATGAAGAGGTGAAAGTCAAAATTAGAACTTCAACAGGCATTTCTGAAAGTTTCAGAAGCGATATCGGGGTCAAGTAAGGTTGCCCACTGTCTCCTACCCTTTTTGGTTTATATATCAACAAGCTTGAGGAGTGTTTAAATTCGCAAGGGGGTGATGGTATCTATTTGGGCAAGTTTGTTATAAGGCTTCTTTTGTATGCAAATGACCTTATTCTAATTGCTAAATCGGCTCTTGGTTTGCAAGAGCACTTACTATCCCTTGAGCATTTTTGTAGAAGTGTGTGGACGCAAGTCAATATCAGCAAAACGAAAGTAGTGGTTTTCTCTAAGAAAAGAAAACATAACCAACATAAGTTCTACTTTGAATGCAACATTTTGGAAGAAGTTGCAGATTACAAATATCTTAGAATTGACTTCAACAAAAATCTAAGTTGGAATGGTTGTAGAAAGAAAAGAACTTTGGGGGGTTGGAAAGCATTTTATGCTTTTCAAAATAGGTGTAGAGAGGTAGAGTTATGGGACTATAAAACCACTCAAACTCTTTTTGGGTTTCTAGTGATTCCGATGATTCTCTATGGTTGTGAACTATGGGCCAACAGTACATCCGACATGCAGTGGAGACAAATTGAGAAAATTCAGAAGTGTTTGATTACAAACAAATTCAAGATTAAAACTGTAGTTCCTTATATTATCTTGTTAAGTGAAATAATGATTGCTCCTATTGAAGCAGTTGCTATGGTTTGAGTCATAAGGTATTTAAAAAAAATGAGCAAATGGAAGAGGGTAGATGGCCTAAGGTTGTCTTTAATGATAGATTGTGCAAGGGGAAAAATACTTGGATCCAACAAAATAACAAATGGTTTAGTAAATGGGAATTTGCTTGAACGCGTGTCCCATAAATAACAAAGAGATAAAAGCTTTTGTTATGGAAAAGTTCCACAAGCGTACTTGGGATAAGGAGCTAGGAAAAAAGAAAAAGCATAATATTGAAGTGTTTAATCCCACTCATATTCATCAACCAGAAGCATACATAGAGGCCAATATCTCTTGGAGAGCCAAAATTCTTATTGCTCAGTTAAGGACTAATTCTCATCAACTGCATTGTGAAACATGCGCTGGAAAAGGCCAAAAGAAGTGTGGGAGGAAAGAGTATGCATTTTTTGTTCTTTTAGAAAAATGGAAATAGAAAAACATTTAATTTTAGAATGCGAGGCCTTCAAAGACATTAGGGAAAACTATGTAGATATGTGGACAACTAGCTCTTGGAATAATTTTTTTAGTGAGGGGTTTGTCTAGAAACTAGAAGCATTTATTTTGAAGCTTTACAAAAAAAATGGCGAAATACATCAAGCATATGAAAAAGCAATGTGTCCCATAAATTATCTTTAATCTCATGCACATAACAAATCCATCAAATTTACATCTTATAATGTATATAGCTACTTATACCGAATTAAACATAACAATACACGCACCCCGTGATGCATAGCAAGCCCATAAATACCCTGCAGCGCCATGCAGATTGTCCGTTAACTATCTGGTGAATTAACCAATTTTCAAAATAAGAAAATAAAGCCCTTCATTTAAATTCCCGCGCCACTGTCTGCTCGGTATGCAGTGCGTTTGAAAGGCCGCGGAGGGCTTTCCATCAGCTGCCAGCTTTTTGCTCGAACAATGCTCCACTTCGAAGACTGTAGCGAGATCAGTAGTCTTTAACAGCACAGTACCTCCTCTCGTCACAACACTGGCCAGGGCACGGTTTTACTGGCGAATTGGGTGCGTTCTCTTCTTCGGTATGCAAACCGTCCTCTCACCTAGTCACTTTCAACTTTGAGATCGTGGATTTTTCAGAGTATTCAGTTGATTATCGCATTAAAACAAGTATCATTTTGTTTTGCAAGTCGTTCAATTCAGTTGAAGAGCTTCAGAATTTGTTAAAGAATCGAAATGAAGAGCTTCGGAATACTGTTAAAAACTCTAAAAGTGGACATGTTTTTTTCGTCGAAGTTATTCTGATACTGGAGAATTAGAAAGACCATCTCATTCCACCAAAACATTAAAGCCAAAATTAATCTCTATCCGGTTGCCAGTTTGAATATCTGCGTCGGATTGCTCTCAATTTCATCGCTGATCCGGTAAGTATCAATCCAGCCACATTCAAAACTCCGAAGAGCCTCTCCTTTCCATCGAATATTGGAGGATTTTGAACAAAGCCTTTAGATTTTTCAGGTCTCAGACCAAGCATTTCCCAGGTTTTATGCGGGGTTTGTGAAGAAAAGAGAAGAAAATAGGTCTTTCGAATTGCATTGGAGCTTAGTCTCTCAGGAGGGATTTTATCGATGGAGTCTGATGCCCTAGCCTCTTTACTATTGCCCAAGCGACCATGTAATTGGCATTGCACTTTCTTCATAAAACCCTTGACCTGGCCTTACCGTAGGCTTTGGTTTCGGTGAAATTCGAAGCCGTGTTTCCCTTGTCCTGACAGGATCAAGTCTAAATTAGAACCGCAGAAACAAAAGCGCATGCTCCGTGGGGAGTTTGTTCATAAATTTTGTGTTCCTTCGAGGGTTCAGCCTAAAGCCATGACTGCGGGTATGTCCGGCGCGGTAAGATGAAAATTCGGATGTCGTGTTGAAGGAAGTCTGATTATTATTTTGGTTGAAAAATAACGGAAGTTTGCATAAAAACAGAAGTTGGATTGTTAGTATTTCTCCATGAAATAGGTGTGAAAACCCTAGATCAAACTCGGAGTATTCAGTCCTTCGATTTAAAAAAAAGAACCTTCTTACCCGAGACTGGATAGCTTAATCGCTTTGATTAAACAAAAGAAAGAAAATTAAGGTTAACTCTCTCATCAATGCATAGGACTTGCATTTATTTATTTTGAGCCTGTAACCCGTAGTGTAACTTTTCATTGCAACTTCCAAGTGCCTCCTTGATTAGGAAAATAGGATATCTCGATATGGTATCGTGCGATCGATTTCATGGGGCACCATAACCACAACCCCTTCGTTTACACTGGCGAGAGTTTCTCCCATTGTCTTATTTCTTACATTACCACTGGCTAGAGATTTTCCCATTGTCTTATTTCTTGCATTACCACTGGCTAGAGATTTTCCCATTGTCTTATTTCTTACATTAGCTCTGCTGCACCAGCAGTCGGTTAATTGTTCGAAAAGTCAGATTTGTCCGAATCCAAGTGGTTATTGGATTCTCAAACTTGCAGGGTTTTTAATTGCAGTCAAACGGCTCACTATCAAATGGCCAAAATGAGTGTCTTTAACATCACCGTTATTATGAAGTGGGATATTGAATACATGAGTTGAAAAAAATAATAGAGGACAATGTTGTCTTACTAGAAAGAGATTTTGGCCAACCAGATTACGAAATTCATACACCAAATTCATTTTGAGTTTTTCTCAATGGAATAAGTTCTAAAAGGCCAAATGGTGTTAAACTTTAACAAGATATCCCTTTTCAACTCTTGATATATAAATTTGGAGGCTGATCTTTTTTGGACATCCAAATTAAAGACATCTTGCACATGCAAATTAGAGTGGGAAAAAAATAAGAAATTGATAATTCATTGGTTAGTTAACTAGCTTCACAAGTTTTTCTAATTGGATAGAAATCATAGATTGATTGAATTAACTGGTGGCTTGAAAATGGCTAATGTATTATTATTATTTTTGTTGTTGTGATTTTTGCGTAAAATAAAATAGTTGTTATAAAAATATAAGCGCATGGATAATCACACTTTCCATGCCCTATAATATTTTCTTGTTCAATTATGCATTTGGGAATCTGAAATATAAAAAAGTTATACACCATTATATGATAAAAGGAAATTTTTTGAGAGTTAAGTTATATTCTTATCAGGTTTCAAAATTCACAACTAAAGCAAAACGCATTTGCTATCATTCTTTAATAGTTATTTTTTTTAAATCTGTTTTATGTGTTACTTTTGACTACTACCACAAAATTTGTCCTTTGCCCTTTTAGGGTGAAACATGTAGAAACCTAATTGTGAACTAGCATAACCTTGTTATTGAGGAATATTTATTGGTTGGCTAGAACATTACAAGGTATCTCTTGTTGCCAGTGATCTCAAAGTCATTTTTGTTATGTACATAAATTCTTACAAGAATCTTTTAGAATGTTAAAAACATGACAAACATGTTGGCAAATGAGGCCTTGGGGCATCGGTTAGATTGGCCTTGGGGCATCGGTTAGATTGACAAGCTTTAACCTGCAATGGAAGTTGGGAAGAAGGGCTAGGGAGTACTCACACTCCCCTAGAGTCATGGTGTGAATTATCAATGCTTGTTGTGGGCACTTGGCGTGGCTCTTACACTGCTTACAACAGAGGGTGTTTAGGAAGATACAGAGCAAAAATAAAAACCCAATAATAACATAATCAAAGTTAATTATGGGACGAAGTTCCTTGAAAATAAGTAATAATACTACATAAAAAACAATAATAGATAAATGGTATCAAAAGAAAAAAATAAATAATAAATAAAGTAAAAGATCAAAATAATTAAACAAAACTCAACCACTCTATTAATAAAAGAAAAATGGTTAAAATAGGTAAAAATAAATTTATAGGAAAACTAAATCAAGAAAATGTTAAGATAAAAAGAGAATTTGCATGATGATAAGGGGATCTTGTGCATGGATAAACACAAATTCTATTTAATGGAGGAGAAAGAGGTGTGGCATTTCTTTTAACTGGGATAATTATTGGGAAGTAAAGATTAGAAGTTCATATAAGTAGTTTATTGAGGGCTTGGGGGTTGTCTTGATAGAGAGGATGGTTTGGTGGAGAGTTGTCCCCCACACTCACTTGCGGTCAACTAACTCAAACATTGAAGGCAATGGTTATGTAAGTTGATTTCTTCAAATCTCAGATAAGATTCCTCCTACTCACGTCTCACGTGGCTTATGCAATTACCAATAAATTTTCTTTACTTTTATCAGTCAATGATTATAAATTTCTATACGATGTTATATATATAATTATATATATATATATATAATATATATATATTATATATTATATATATAATATATATATATATATATATAATTAGCATATTGAAGAGACATGTCCTAAAGAACATGACTTTTCGTGAAGGGGCACCTTGGTCTAGTTATATAAGCATGGCGCTCATTTGTAATCAACATATCATAGCATATCTTTTGCACATTTAACATTTACATATATATTAATATTTATCCTACCATGTCCATGGGTGGTAGCATAATTGGAAAAAAGCATGTTGGCAAGCCATTGTGTATCCAAGTGATCGAAAGTTCAATCCCCCCAAACATGTCTCATCAGCCGAACCAAAATAAAATAAAAATATCCTACAATGGATATTTACATATTCCAAATATTCTAAATATTCCGCTGCATATACAAACCTTATTCATTACATTGGTATCAAAGCCTCGTTCTTTGATCCTCGACCTTTGGCCATACATATATATTAAAAAAATTATATATATATATATATATATATATATATATATATATTGTATAATATATATGTAAAGATATATTATATATATATATATGTATATATATATATGTATGTATGTATTATATATATCTATGTATAATATGTAATGTACGTATATATATGTATATATATATTATATGTCATATATATAACGTACATACATATATATACATATATATATATAACATATTATATATATATACACATATATATATATATTTATATTATATATATATATATTTTATATATATATTTATATATATATGTTATATATATTATATATATATATACATATTTTTTAATGATTGCTAAGAGAAGAAGCGCTGCAGAGGTTTGCAAATGTGAACTAGGGTTTGGGTCTGACAATAACCATGGCCGTGTCAAGAGGGGGCACGGGTATCCCCTCCTTCAATGCAATCGTCACTGGCAAGGGGAAGGAGCCGAAAGCTTCCTTCTTCACTACTCTGACTACCCAAAATGCATTCAAGAAACCTTTAGCCACCCATTCAGGAGAGGGATGGGTAGGAAAAACTCAGCTCAGTCATCCACAACAAGCTCTTGCAAGCCAAAAACCAAGAATATTCCAACCCTGGAGATAAAAGACCCTGAGATAATTGCTTATTGAGAATATATGCAGGCGCACACTATCATTTGCAAGTTTATGGGTTTTTTGCCCTTAGAGAAAGCATTGAACTGGTGGATACAACAAAAATGGCGCCCCAAGGGACGCATCAAGACCTTGCTTGGATCTAATGGGTTTCTTCTCAACAATCTTTAAAGGAGGGCCTTATTCCTTTAACTCAGCATGTATGTACATGTGGTATTGGAAGGAAAATTTCACCCCTAAGAAGGAAGACTTCACAAGAGCGCTGATTTGGATTAGACTCTATTCTCTGCCAACAAATTACTGGGCACCCTTAGTTCTAAGCGGAATAGGCAACAAGCTTAGAGAATACATCAAAATGTCAGAAGGAACCCGGTTAGGGCGTTATGTCTCCTATGCAAGAATTTGCATTTATATGGATGTCTCAGGAGCCCTCCCAGAAGCAATAAAGCTCGTATTCTGTGACGAGGTATGGGTGCAGAATATAGACTACGAGTACATCCCTTTTTGCTCCCGCAAATATCATGAGCATGGGCATCTCTTTCGAGACTGCCCGCAGAACACTCTGCCATCAGCCAATCTGCAACCACAACAAGGAGTGGACGATCAAGGGTTTACTAGAGTAACCTCCAGGAACAAACATGGCAAGAAGACCCAAGGTAAAGAGACCTCATCAGGACAAGTCAATAGGAATAAATTCGATATACTTGGGAAGGCCAGGAGGATGAAGCAAAAGAAAATGATGAAAAGGAAATCAAGAATAATAACGAAGCATAGACTCAATCCACCTCCCGAGAGGGGGACCCAATCCTCATAAAAAACCCTAGTTCAAATGCATAGGGAATAGAGGATGTTGAAATGGAGCAAGGGAATGAAAACGACTTAAATGAGGAGGCAATTGAAGAGGCCTTAGGAGACATGGACCTCAACAAAATAACTGAAATTTGGGAGAAGAAAGGAATGGTAGCCATACTAGAGGAATACCTACAGAAGATAAAGGAGGCATACCTCTATCAAGAGGAACTAAAATAAGTCATGTCAAAAAGGTAGTATGGAGATCTCAATCAACTTGACATCAACTCCAATATTTTGATAGACCTGTACAATCTTGAGGGGTTGGGATGAAAGTGTGGAAGAAAACCGACCAGCCAAATACTCCAAGAGCTTGGTGCGCGATTGATAAACGAAGGCAAGGCAAGAGCCCTAGTCCTAACTCACAAAGTTTCTCAATGAAGGTAATCTCATGGAATATACGAGGTCTTAATGGATCCACAAAAAGAAGATTCCTAAAATAGGAGATCATGACAAGCAAGCCGAAGATTGTATTCCTCCAAGAAACAAAAGTGGGTTTAGAAACAATTCCCTTTGTACAGATGTTGGAAGGGCTATGGGAATATTGCCAATGCTGCTAGAGGAACAACAAGAGGTCAAATAATCCTCTGGAATGAAAAGTTGTTGAATCTCAAAACAACCATCTCGGCTCCCAACATTCTGTCCGTTGTCTTTCAACTTATTGGATTAGTTGAAACCCTATGTGTCACCAATATTTATGGACCTCACTGAGCAAATAAAAAGATTAGAATGCTGGAATCCCTAAAGAAAATGTAAGAAGCTCTCCCAAGCTACCACAAGATCATAGGGGTGACGTCAATATGATCACCAACTTGAATGAGAAAAAAGGGGGCCTTAGAAAACTAGACAGATATGTGGAAGCCTTCAAAGAAACCATAAACAATTTGGAAATGGTGGATGTGGAAACCTAGAACGAAGTTTTTCACCTGGAACAATAAGATAGGAGGAGAAAGGCAAATTACATCACAACTGGATCGGTTTCTCATTTCAAAATCCATCCTCTTGGCCAACTATGAAATTAAAGGAAAAGCTCTCCCTTATGCAAGCTTCGATCATTGCCCAATAGCGCTGGAGATTCAACTTCTTGGCACTCCCAAGAACAAACCGTTTTGCTATAAGGCCTTCTTGCTTGACCACCTTGAATTCCAATCCAGAATAGATGTGTGGTGGAATGAGGACCTTCAACTAAGAGGTTGAAAAATGTATTGCTTTTGACAAAAGCTTAAGCACATAAAAAAGACAATTAAAAATGGAACAAGGAAGTTTTTGGGGATATTCTGAAGGACAAGAAAGACCTAGAAAAACAAATAGAGGAGCTGCAACAAGACATCATGCTCAATGGAACATCAACTCATCTACAAAAAAAAAATTGCTACAGAAATGGGAAATAAGGACCAAACAGGAAGAATAACTATGGCAACAAAAATCCCGAATTCAGTGGGCTCAAATGTAGAGAACAAAATACAAAATTCTTCCATAAATCAATGATACAACACATAAAGGTCAACGGGATCCTATCTTTGAAGCAATCTAATGTAACTGTGATCACCTCTCATGAAGACATCTCGACAGAGCTCAACTCTTTTTTTGGGTAACTCTTACAAGAACCCAATGAAGACAGGAGCCAAGCTATTCAGGAGATTGTTCAACACATCCCCAAAATCCTTAATGAAGACTGCAACACTACGCTGCTTTAGGAAATCACAAAGCAGGAGGTGGAGGAGGCCATCATGTCCATGTCCTTCGGCAAAGCCCCTAGACCTAATGGTTTCACCACAGACTTCTTCAAACCCTGTTGGCCCATGCTAAAGAAAGAGGTACATGCCTTAGTGGAGGACTCAAGGCATTCAAAATTAGTTTTGGGAGCTCTTAATGCCTCTTTCCTCACTTTGATTTCGAAAGGAGTTGATTACCTAGAGAGGTATCTCCCGATAGCCCTTTGCAATGTTATTTACAAAATTATCTCAAAAGGTAATTGCAAACAAACTCAAACCTCTGCTTTGTTGATTTTGTTAGGGCTATACTGTTCTTTGCTTTAGATGATTGCTTTACATCTTTTTATACATTGAATTCACCCTACAACATCATAACATCATTAACAATTATGTAGAAAGAATAATTACATTAGAAATGCAGCGAAACATAAAGGAACAACAAAAGAAAAGCATGCACAAATAGGGACACCATAATTTGGTCGGAGACCAGGGCAAAACCTTAAAAGGAGGAAACCTGGAATTCAATTCTTCTTCTTCTATTAGATATTCATCAATTGTTCAGCTGAGATACAAAGTACATCCATATAGAGTTATATTGTAACATCATGCCACCTAGGGCCTACCCAGGTTAGTTCACAATTACGTTTGTGAACTAACATCTGAGGATGCTACTGCCAAATCACATCACCATATTTGACACCCTCTATCCATCATCCTTGCCATCAAGGGTTTTTTTGTTAGTTTTTGTAGCATCATATGTGTTCTAGCCACGAAATTTGGTGGAGAGGCTAGAATGCATGAAATTGTTTATGGAAATTCCACTTAGAGATGTTTTAGTTAGATTATTAACCTATTTTTTAATGTTTCCTAAATCTAAACTTAGGAAAACTGGTTAATTAATTAAGTCAAAGTGAGAATAGTTGAGAAACTCACATGGATTGACTTCAAGATGATCATAACCCTTGATTAAGTTTTAATCTTGGCCATTGGTGCTCTAACAGAGGATTGTAAGAAGAAGTCGATGGGCACTTGGAGAATACTCCAGAGACACTTGGAGAATTTGATTTTCCAGAGTAGCAGTAGTTAGTTGCCGTGAGCTTAAGTGAGGAAGCAGAGTCAGTGAGGGGTAGGGACAGTGAGGTTGAAGAAATTTTTCTAGATCCAACGAGTGCATTTGCAGAGAGGTCGAGTTTTCTCCATGAGGCAGCGCAAAGCCTCAAGAAGGCTGTTCGATTTGCTGGGAAGGAAGAAATTTTTAGTTCTAGAGGCTGAGGAAAGGTTCCAGAATGTCGGCAAGACGTTTTCCTAGTCAGTAGCAGGCATAACGGCTAGACTAGCAGTCAGTTCGGGCAACAATTGCAATAGGCAGCATTAGGTTGACGAAGAGCTTGCGTAGGCCCAATTGGATGACTTGCTTTTCAGAGGCAGTGCAATGTTGAAATTGCCTGAAGTGTGAGGGTAAATTCCCTCTAGATATTTTTGCTAGTATTTTCTCTGCAGGATAGCCAGATTTCAACATCCAAATTATTGTACTTAGAATTTCTCATTACTACATAATAATATAAACCCTCATGTGCTGCACTAATTTTCCCAAGTTGGGTTTTTCTGGGGACTTTTGACCAAAAATAACGGTGTTATTTTTGTGTGGGCGTGCTAGATTTTCTCAGTTTCTAGCACTACTTTTCTTCTGCAATATTTATTTGTGAAAGCCATAGTGTGAATTATTTGGTATTTGCCGTAGCAAACTGCAAATAAATTGTTAAATAAATTATGGAAATTGTTTATGGAAATTCCACCTAGAGATGACTTAATTAGATTATTAACCTATTTTTTAATGTTTCCTAAATCTAAACCTAGGAAAACTGGTCAATTAATCAGAATTAATTAAGTCAAAGTGAGAATAGTTTAGAAACTCACATGCATTGACTTCAAGATGATCCAGGATTATAAGAAGAAGTTGATGGGCACTTGGAGAATACTCCAGAGACACTTGGAGAATTCGATTTTCCAAAGTAGCAGCTGCCAGCAGTTAGTTGTCGTGAGCTTAAGTGAGGAAGCAGAGTCAGTGAGGGGTAGGGACAATGAGGCTGAAGGAATTTTTCTAGATCCAACGAGTGCATTTGCAAAGAGGTCAAGATTTCTCCAGGAGGCCGCAAAGCCTCAAAAAGGCTGTTCTATTTGCTGGGAAGGAAGACATTTTTAGTTCTAGAGGCTGAGCAGAGGTTCCAGAATGTTGGAGAGACGTTTTCCTAGTCAATAGCAAGCATAACGACTAGACTAGCAGTCAGTTCGGGCAACAGTTGCAGCAGGCAGCATTAGGTTAACGAAGAGCCTGCGTAGGCCCAATTGGACGACTTGCTTTTCAGAGGTAGTCCAATGTCGAATTTGCCCGTAGTGTGAGGTTAAATTCCCTCTAGATATTTTTGCTAGTATTTTCTCTGCAGGATAGCCAGATTTCGACATCCAAATTATTGTACTAAGAATTTCTCACTATTGCATAATAATAAAAACCCTCAACTACCGCACTAGTTTTCCCAAGTTGGGTTTTTCCGAGGACTTTTGACCAAAAATAACGGTGTTATTTTTGTGTGTGCGTGCTAGATATTCTCAGTTTCCAGCCCTATTTTTCTTCTGCAATATTTATTTGTGAAAGTCGCAGTGCAAATTATTTGGTATTTGCTGTAGCAAACTGCGAATAAATTAACAATTAGGAAAATAACTTTTAGTTGCTGTGATAAGTGAAATTTTTACATTTTTTGATCTAACACACTATTGCTCATGAGAAAAGGTCATTGTCACTACTGTCACAGAAGTATTGTCATTAAGTTGTCAAATAATAATCACTGTTATGCTTCATTCATCGAGATATTATCATCAAGGTGCTGAGGTCATTGCACAATATATATTAAAACTCTTTATAGAGTTAGGGTTTCACTTCAAGGTTAAGGGCTCTGCATATGAACACAAAGCCATACCAATACGAAGCTACCATATATACCAATATACCAATGCCAATACGACTCTTTATGATGCCATGTCAAAACTGGTTTGCAAACATATATGATGACATGCCTAATACTGCTCAACAAACATATACAATACCATACCAATATTACTACATACCATAGAGAAGCCATACATTTGATCTGTGTGTCAATACTAGACGCAAAGATGCCATACCAATACTTATACGTGTTTCCAATAGCGCCATACATATGACTAAATTTTGATGCCAATATTGCCATAAATATATCAAAACTGTGATGCATATGACCATAGAGGAACCATACATAGTTGTAAAAGGATCATACATGTAACTTCCAGAAACCATACGTAGGATGACAACTATCATGCAAAGGTGTTTTGAAATGCCATACTATTGATGTCGAGACCAACCATACTATGGAGATGTGTAGGATTCCAAACATATCGAGACGTAGAAAATGCCATAAAGAGAGTGCCAACAATTGTGTGAGATCAACAGAGCAAGAGTTTATTACAACGATGGCATACAGAGAGCGAGATCATGTTCATTACAGAGATGCGAGATTAACATCGAGAGTGAGAGTTGTAGCTATACATGTGTGAGTCCTGGAGCCATTATATACAAGCCAATAACGAAATTCAAGAGCCATTACAATGAGAGCAGATGCCATTATATATATTGAAGCCATAGATATAAATAGAGCGAGATACATATCACAAAAGGACATATAAGTATCATCGAGTCCCTGTGACTGTAATATAAGTCCTGTAACGATAAGAGCGAGGACCTGAATTAAGAACGAGAGATTGTATGCAATGTGAGATTGTGATATCAAGACCAAGGCAAAAACCTTCCAAGGATAATAGTGAAACCTTCTCAGGGACAATAGTGAAACCTTGCCTGAGATAATAGAGAAACCCTGCCTTAGATACACAGGGCCTTGCAAGCTACTTGGAGCAGATGAAATCTTGAGCCATAATTTATAGTTGTTTGTCATTGACGAATGATCATGACCCTTAGAACATAGGCAGAAAACTTAAAAATTGAACTTAAATAATCATTTATCTTCATAATTATTTTTCCAAATAAAATTTATGCCAAATAATAATAATTACTTTATCAATTTTTGAATTTTACCATTGGGGTTTTTCTCAAGAGAAATTCTTCTCAACGCTGCCCCATATTTCAACACTCCCTCTCAGCTAGGGAGGAATTTCCATCTGCATCCTAAGTCCTTATCTCAAATGACATGACTCAATATAAGAAGGAAGACAACTGCATCATCATTACAACTCATCTCATAGAAGAATAATAACGCACAATCAAAGGTAGGGGAGATCATTCCTCAAACACTACTGACATCCATTTCATCACATCTCGTCTCAATTTTCTTTGATCATCAATTGAACAATCTTTGATCCAATAGAAGAAGAAGAAGAAGAAGAAGAAGAAGAAAAGCTCTGACTAACACCCTATCAAATCAATCATCATCGTCATCAAGTCATATCTCATCTCGGCTCATCTTTGCGCATCTCCATTTGTTGAGCAATCTCGAATTCAAAGAGGAAGAAGAATTTGACATCATAGGGGAGCTCAAGCTACTACCCTCTATCCAATGACAATAGGCAAGATCCATATACCAGGCAAGGATCACATCCATCCTGTTGTTAGATCAATATGCATGACCAAACTTGCCATAGAAGGTAATGATCACATCCATCCTATCGTCCAGTGACAATGGGTGAGATCCATCTACCAACAAGGATCACATCCATCCTGTTATCTAGTCAACATGCGAGACTAAACTTGCCATATACGGTAGTGATCACAACCATCCCATTGTTTGTTGATATTCCCACGTTGACCCTCAAGAGTCAAGTGGTAGAACCCCTACATCCTCTATGCTTGACCGAGATACCACTTGCTACGCAAGGATCACACCATCTCAAGTCATCTCAACTCATTGGCCAGATGGGGAGGCGATCCCAACAAGCCTCGCTTGTGGGTAGGATTCATACTAGGGTATACTCTGTCAAATCATAATAGGGGGAGATACTCAACTTGTCATAAATGATAAGGATCACACATGCCCTATGGTGACAATAGGCGAGATACCACCTACCACAAGGGTAAGGATCACAACCATCCTATTGTCCAGAAATACCTCAAACTCAGGAGCCCTCAATGCTCCATTCTCTACTTGGGAGCTCAAACAAGGGGGAAGAGTTATGCTCAGTGTTTTCGATTAGCTGGGACCCTTACCCAGGAGGGTCACATCCATCAATCCAAGTTGCTCTCTGAAGATCAAAAACATTCAAAGTGCTCATATCCGATACCGACTCAAACAACTCACTGAAGAGTTCAACCATACTGCCTTATGCAGTACTGGCAGTACTTTTGAGCAACAGTCTTTTGTTGCCCTATTCATGCAGGTCATTAAATCAAATATTATGTTAAAACAAATACATATCATAAAGAAAAGAATAACATGTTCATCCTTTCTCCCTCTCACACAGGGAGGCAGTAACCACAAGCCTAAGCTTGTCTCATACAACAACATTATTTTAAGCATGAAGATATCTCTATCTCAGCTGTATATGTCTGGGCTTTATTTAGCTTGGGGTGCATGCTTGCAACACAAGGACCCATCTGGTTGCTTGCTCGTTACGAGATCCACCAAATTTAGCAACAATAATCCATCATGACTCTAACAAAACACTTCTACACAAGAAGTGGATCTTGAAACTGCTTAAGGTAAACTTGTCCTGTAAGCAATGAATTGTTAACACATAAAATTAATTAACAAAGACATACTTTCAACGACATCAGATGTTCATCATTTCAGGTTTAGAAGACTTGCTTCAATCTACAATCATGGATCTTCTATTCATTCACCTCAAAGTCTCTGAGGTAGTCCCAAGTTTACAATCATTATGTAAATAATAATAGGTGTTGGGATCTCATCACGAGTCTCTCCCTCTAAATGGAAAGTTTCTCCAGTCATCACCAATGCATCAAGATCATAGTTTTCATTAGGTCATAGTCGTATTAGTTTATACAAGACTGTCATATATCAGATCATGAAGTCAAACTATATTAGGCTCTCATGACAAGTCATCATCAACTATTTCAATCTGGCTTTACTGTCATACATGTATATGTCATGAATCATCCATCAAAGGTTAATGTCATATAATCACATTATACAATTATTTCCATCAGAGTCCTAACATTATCAAATTTGGGCATCCATTAAGTCATCATAAAAGTTACAGGTTATTGAAGCCTTATTAAAATCAACAAGAAGATAGTCGGTAGACCATGAGTAGCTATTTTACAACCATACTATTGCCATCAAGGTTAACATACTTATTACAAGTATTGACAACAATATCAAGTTACTGTTACCCACCACCTGTGGGTAGTATCCATAGGAGAAATTTTTTCTCCTAGATGGTCCTCGGCCGACAGCTAGTAGCCCCTTGTAGCTGCCAGATAGCTTGATGTGCCAGTCTCTCCACCACCTGAGCTAGCCATATGCTCCATCGCCCATAGGTCATGATCGTATGTTTGAAAGTGGGCCTTCCAACCCGAAAGGTATGGATTTTCATTGTGTAGTTGGGTATTTTGTTTTACTTATCATGGACACTTTTAAGCATGGATTAGAGGGGGGATTCAGCGGAAAGAGTGGGCTTGGTTTGTACTCTTGTCTCCTCTGTCCAATTTGACTGTTAACCTTGAGGCTTGTATCTTAGTCCCGTGGGATCTCCTTTATTGATTACTAGCTTTAGGGTTGGCACTACAAGGGAAACCCCGATTTTGGTTGCGTGGTCTCGCTTCCCAACACCATATACATCACTCCCCTCCGCTCATTATAATCCCATTCACCATATTTCCCATCCGGGTCTATATTTGTCCATTGGGTCCACAAGGAGTTAGCCTCCCCCTCCCTTTGTCTACACCTTGGGTCTGGCCTGGAACAATGCCTTGGATGTTGATGTAGCTAAAAAGAAAGGAAAAAGTATAATTTGGCCACTCTCAACAAGAAATGTACCATAAAATGCAAAAGATGGTCAGGACATACAAATTTAGCATGTGGGCAACAAGAAAACATGAGCTCTACCCTTATTGTTATGGCCATCACCCTGGTTCCTATGGCCACCTATATTGGCCCCTTTCATCATTAAGGAACCCATGGTTGTCCCAACTCCTGGTGCACAATGAATTGCCCCACCTTTAAGGGGATATTCACTGTTATATCTTACATATCATGCTCTCATCCCTTGGAGCCTTGAGCAGTTTCAAAAGACAAATCCAAAAAGGTAAAAGGCATATGATGAAGGGTGGAAAAACAAAAGCCGAGGTAACTTATGTACCATGATTGCTCCCTCCTACATTCATGTACCCAAGTGTGAACTTCCCTTATTTGGCTACCCTTGTACTGTGGCATGTGGCTTGGAGCCTTCCCCTAAAGCCCCCCTCCATATTATCATTATGTCATGTGCCACCTGCCATTTGATGGGTGTACCATGGACATGTTGCCCCCTTACAGGCTGAAACCACCTAATAGGGTCCATGGTTAACCTTCTTCTTGAACTTGGAGACACTTGTACGTTTTGAAGCCCATTATGGAAGGGCATGCCACTATTGAAGTGTCCACTTTATTCCATGATTTGCAAGCTCATTTACTCAATTGTACTAATGTTTTGTTGTACTAGAAGGTGAGGGGACACATTGGATCTTATACAGGATTGCAGGTGGGTTTTCATCTTGGGTTTGGTCTCCCTATACAGGGTCCAAGCCCTTTAGAGGTTCATATTGGGATTTGTAGGGTGAGCAGTGAGAGCCACGAATCTCCACCATAGCAAAGAGCAGATTGCCACTTCATGGGATCCTTCAGTTCCACTTATTGCTTGCTCGTGTTCCACCTATTCGACGATGATGATGCACCTAGACCACCTTGCCCAACTAACTTCACTCTTGCACCACACACTTGACAACTGATCCAGGGCCCAGATGAGGATGTGTCTCGCCATGGAAGGGCTGGCATTGTTCTTCCAGCCCTTACAGATGGGATATAGGCTTGTTCGATCCATTTGGAGACCCATGAGAATGTTTGTGCCCCCATAGCCACTTGGGGACAACATAGGTTGCTTGCTTGGATATTGAGGGGCCAACCCCTTTATCATTATGTTTGGAGCTCATTCATTCATCTTGGGACACATTGGACTCCACTAGGCCTCCTCAATGGCCCTTCAACCTATTGTATCTACTATTTTTCCCTCTTGGGAGGATTATTTTTGTATTATGGAGCTATCTTGGTGGGCTTGTGATCCAGACTTATGCAGGAATGCAACAAAACACAAATATAAACATAAACACAAAGATGCAGCAAAAATAAAACTTCATTTCAGTAACATCAAAGAACTGAAATAAGCTTACATACAAAATAGAAATAAACTAGCTCGGGCGACGGTAGCTTATTTCTGAGAAGAGATGTGGCGGCTACATGCATCTAAACTATGTTACAATGAGGCTCAAGGGCTTTTTTATTATTGAACAACAAAGGGAAACCCTAAACAACCAAAAACTCAACCCTAGGAGATGGAACGCCAAGAGTTTGTGGGCCCCGTTGGGGTTAGTTGGGTAGCCAACTTCTCAGGGTCGTAACTTGGTCATATGATCTATGTTTGGCATGTACGATACCTCGCTAGAAAGATCTCTTCGATTACTACAAGATTTGTAGCAAGCCCGTAGCGTAGTGGCCTACAACGAACTTCAAAAAATGTTGTTTAGGGGGTCAAAATAACTTTGGAGGTTCAAGACTCGAAAAACTGCGAAAATTTGTAAATGTTGCTATAATCAAGGAAACTGATGAAGCCGACTGGAGGTCTAGGTGCAATAGGTAGGTGGCCACCAATATCCACCTAGATCAAACCTCCTCCCTTAAGAAGCAGTGGTCCCCATTGTGTGCAGACTCTCCATGAGGTGAAGAAATTTTTGTTGAACCTGGTCCTTGGTGAGCCACTTGCCCTAGTGAAGGAGTTGGCCTGCTTTGACAACTTGATATAGCTGGATCCTTTGTTGGTGAGTGTTCTTGATATGTGTGTCCATGATTCTATCTGTTGTTGTTTGTTCGATACAACTTGCGTTGAGCGTTGTTGGTGTTAATTGCTCAACAACTTTAGATGTGTCCAACAATGGGGGAAAGTATGGCCGCAACTGGTCCACATTGAATACTGGGTGCAGGCCAAGGAATGGTGGAATGCAAAATTCGAAAGCATTGTTCCCTACAACCTTAGTGATGGTGTAACGCCCATATCAGAGCTGACGAAGCTTGCGGTGGGGCCCAGTGAGGTGCTCCTTTTGCAAATGTAACCAAACTTTGTCATCCACATGGAACTTGTGTGGCAGGGGTTGCTGATCATGATGTTGCTTGTACTTTGCATTTGCTTTGTCCAATATGTGATGGACCTGTTGACAGATGTGCTGAATGCGCTCAATCAAGCTGTTAGCCCTGTCAGCTTCGAACTGGATATAAGTCAAATCTGCTTGAGTAGCTGCAATTTGTATGGCAACATTAATGGGACATAATGGCTGGAATCCCAGTCCCACTTGAAAGGGGTTGTGGCCAGTTGAGCTGTGGAGAGTCCTATTGTAGCTGTGTTGAATATATGGGAGGCTCTCATCCCATGTGCGTGGGTGCTTCGAGTTGTACATGTGCAGGATGTGCACGATCATCCCGTTGACGACCTATGTTTGGCCATCAGTTTGGGGGTGAAAGACTGTGGACTTAGTGAGCTTGGTATCCAACAACGGCTAGAGGCTTGACCAGGATACACTTAGGAACCGACTGTCTCTATTTGAGATAATGGACTGTGGGGTCCCAAAGTGCACCCATACTCATTCAAAGAAGAGTTTGGCAGTGGCTTCTGCTGAGATACTCTTCTTGCAGGCCACTGGAATGACCATTTTAGAGAATCTGTCAACGACTACAAAAACGCAGTGATTGCCATGCTTGGTAGAAGGAAGGCCTGACATTTAATCCATGGAGATGGATTCCCAGGGCCAAGTAGGAGCAGGTAGAGGAGTATACATGCCTTGCTTCGTGCTTGTAGGTTTGGCAGTGGTGAAGATAGTGCAGAATCTGATGTTCTTCCCAACATCTTGTTGAAGGTTTAGCTAATACAAATATTTTTGCAGTACTGCCACTGTCTATTCTACCCCAAAATGTTCAACGACTTGATTATAGTGTGCCTCCCAAATCACCTTGGCATAATTGTGCGTCCTTGAGGTGAAAGTCTGGAACTTGCTTGCCTTCCAGTAACATCTGATATGTGGTGCTGAATTTTGGATCACTCTTGTAAAGATGTGGCCATTCCGAAGTCTCGTACCCACAAGAGTTGAGCACAATGGTCAACGCCATGGCTGGCAGTCGACTAAGGTAGTCTCCAACATTATTGGTGTTGCCCTCGTATTTAATGTTCAAATGGAGTTGTTGCAGGTTTGTGGACTATTTTTGATGACGATCATTTTGCAACTTTCCTTGTGTCTCTACGAATTGTAAGGGTCGGTGGTCTGTGTGGATGACTGTTTCCTTCCCCATAATGTAATGCTTCCATTGTCAGAAGGCCTGGAAATGGAATATATCTCTTCGTCATAGGTGGGATACTTTCAGACTGTGTCTGAAAGTGTCTCACTGTGATATGCCACCAGATGCCCCCGTTGAGTAAGAACTGCACCAATAGCATAGTCGGAGGCATCTGTCTTACTCTCAAATGGTTATTGTAGGTCTGGTAATGTGAGCATTGGTGTAAAGTAGAGGCGATGCTTCAACTCGGAAAACGCCTTTTGTTGGGATTCAGACCAAAAGAAGTTTGCTTTCGCTTCACCCTTGGTGACTTAATTCAAAGGCCAAATGGTATGAGAGAAACTGTGATATTGCCATAAATATTGCCATGCTTTCCAAGTGCACAACCCTTGCAAACAACATCATGCTCTACCTGAAGCTTCAGAAGAACTTTAACCATCTTCCTCAATGCTGGCAAACCCCTATAATGTAGGTGAGCTAATCTCTGATGCCATAATTGACATAAATTGATACTATCATGTAACAATGCCTGGGTTGCTTGTCTTACCAATATGTATAGTCCTTCCTCTCTATCAAATCGGTGAGAGAATCTCGAAAACCTGTCATGTGCCTACAAGCACCATTGTCAACCAAACATCACTACCATCTGTAACAATGCCTGAAAGAGTGGAGACAAAGAGATATTCCCTTGAATTCTTATGTTTGGCTTTCTCCTCAGCTTTCTCTGGCTCTGGAATGCCTTCCTTCGTCCAACTTGTGTTCTATTTGTAGTATTTCGTGTAGATTCACAAGCTCATGCAATTTACTAAAGCACAGGACAAGAATCTACTTCTACTTTTAATTGGTGGAAGCCAATAGATCAATGAAAACAATATGAACAAGAAGAAGCCAAATCAATGTCACATAACACAATAAGTTTTCCTGGGGAAAGCCACCACTCAAAACCCTGCCTATATGTATTGCATTAATTCAGAAATATGAGTGAAGATACAAAGCTTGTTCTCGCAAGAACAATTCCAGACAAGTATGCTTAACTCTCTACCTCACAAGCTCGCTATTAGCCACCACTCAGCCAATTTGCTTTGCCTTCTAAGCCCCTATTTCCTTGCGCAATTCCTAGGATGAATAGCCCGTATTTAAAGGGAATTCATGCTTCCAAAACTGTGCAATCCAAACCTAGCTCCTTTTTTGATTGCATGCATGATATTTACACGGTTCCTGCACTCTAGTCTCAATTGGGTCTTTTTCTAAATTGACATGCATGAGTTTCTCATGAGGGAATCTTTAGTTAACTGGAGTAACACTTGTGGGTGCACCAGTGCAGCGATTGACTATTAGTCCTCTATTAGTTCCATAAACAATTAGAACTAATTTAAGTGATCATAACTCAGTAAACTGAGTTAATCTAATTACAACTCAATTTAAACTCATCCTTGACCCCTAAAATTTGGGGAGAACATCTACATGACTACAGAAAGACTCCCAACTAGAAATTCTTATGCCAATTAAGTTAATTAAACTTACTTAACTATTTACAATTTGCTATGAGAATAGAATTCGATTTTAATTCTCAGTTTAATTCAAGGACAAATTAAACTGGACTTTCTTGTTGCCATTTGTCAACACTCCCTCTCAACAAGAAAGGGATTATCTGTTACCCCGATCCTGTCTCTGTGAAACTCGAATTTACATCTTGACAATGCCTTTGTCAAAATGTCAACATCATGCTCTTTCGTGGGAATGTACTCTAACAACATAATTCACCTCAATACACAATCTCTGAGATGATGATATCAGATAACAATGTGTTTGGACCTATCATGAAAAAGTGGATTTTCAGAGAGTTTGATACAACTTTGATTATCATAGCAAATAACTGTCGGATCCATCTGCTGACCAAACAGACCAACCAGGATCTTCCTCATCTAGATGGCCTCACATGCTGCTTGACTTGCAACCATGTACTCTGCTTCTGCCGAACTGAGTGCAACCGATCTCTGTTTCTTGCTGCACCAAGAAACTGGCGCTGACCTAATACTGAAAATGCCTCCTGATGTGCTCTTCCTGGCGGATGGACTCTTTGCCCAATCTGCATTGGTGAAGCATTGAAGCTTCAATCCCTTTGTCCGTTTGTACCATAATCTGTATTGAGTGGTGCCCTTGAGGTATCTCAATACATGCTTTGCCCCCTTCCAATATAGCTTGGTAGGCCTAAGTTCCTAACCATTGCTTGACTAAGCTGGTTAACTACATAGCATAAATCCGGTCGTGTGTTCACCAAGTACATGGGTGAACCCACAATATTCCTGTAAATAGTAGCTTCCACTACCTCTCTCAAAGTAGCATCCTCCTTCCTCTAGTTACCAGCTAGAGGAGTCTCCATAGGCTTGCTGCTCTCCATGCGGACCTTCTGAGTATCTCGTTAGCATACTTGCCTTGAGACACAAACAACTCCCCATCACCCTGCCATACTTCCATGCCCATAAAGTAATGCATGAGCCCCAAGTCCTTCATCTCAAACTCTCTTGCAAGGTCCTCCTTCCAAGATTTGATCAACGGATCATCTGCTGTCAGTATGAGATCATCAACATAAAGTAAAATGATCAACAATTTACCTTCCACCACTATGTGGTACAGTTTCGCATTCGCTTCACTCTTCGTGAAACCTAACCCGGTGAAGTAGTTATTTGTCTTGGTGTACCAAACACGAGGTGCTTCCTAAAACCCATACAACTCTCTCTTGAGCCGACACACATGCGACTCACGGTCAAAGGTTTCAAAACGTTTAGGCTGCTCTATGTACACTTCTTCATCAATTGTGCCATTAAGGAAGGCTGTCTTTACATCCATCTGATGTATCTTCCAACCCATCTGCGCTGATAGTGCCAATATAGATATGATTGACGAGTACCTTGCAATAGGAGCAAAGGTCTCATCATAGTCAATCCCCTCTACCTGCGAAAGGCCACGAGCCACAAATCGAGCCTTATGTTTCTCCACACTACCATGTGCAGCTTGCTTTACCTTGTCAAGCCAATGTAAGCTCACTAAGGACTTATCCTCCAATCTCGGGACCACATCCCATGTTACGAACTATGGAGTGATACTCCTCCACCATGGCATCAGCCCAAATCAGCTGCTGCATTGCTTCCTCAAAGGAAGATGGCTTTGTCACAACACATCCGCTCATAAGAGCCATGTATCTAGTGTACCTTTCAGGTGACCTCCTCTGTCTGCGCTGTGATGTGGGTGCTCCCACATTCTCTCTAGCATCTGACAACTATCTATCTGCCTCTCTAGTGCGCTTTCTCCCATCTCCAGAAGACTCTTCTTGAGTGGATGTCTCCACTCCTGGATCCTCTGCATGTGGCTGCAACTCCCTCTCAAGGGAAACTCGCATGGACTTCTCATCAAATCTAACATCCTTGTGAACCACTATCATCCTGTTGGTCGACAAGTACACCCTATAGTTGTGAGGTATATTAGTGTATCCTACAAATATCCCCAACTTTGCTATCGGCTCAAGCTTCTTCCGTGCATCTTTGGTCACATGGCAATATACCGATGACCCAAAAATCCTGAAGTGACCAACATCAGGACTCTTACTGGAATAAGCTTCCTCTGGTGTCTTCATCCAAGTATTCGATGTGGGCTACGATTTTGAACATAAACCACCATGTTGCATGCTTCAACCCACAAGTGTAGTGGGAGGCCTTGATCATTCAACATTGACCTCGCTGCCCCTTGTAGGAATTTACAGGGTAAGTTCCTCAGAAAGAACACCAAAAGGACACCACTCACAACCAGATCTCAAATCAATACACCAGTATTTTTGACGTGGTTAAAACCCTCAAAGAGGGAAACAGTCCACGGCCTGAGCCAACGTGGCCACTTCAGGCAATTTATTAATCAAAGAATGAAAATTTACATAAGCTTTCTCTCATAGACGGATTACCCGAACAATGACCCTCCATGCGCTTTAAATAGAACTCATGGACCAATCGGGTGTCAAGCCACGGATCAAGTGTCGGTAATACCGAGGAGAGAGTGAATTGTCGGATCACTACATATCGTGAGCGTCGGATTGTAAGTTACAAAATGTACAACGGTAAAGAAACACACTTTACCTAACTCTATACCTAACTCTATACTAGACCAAGTTGAACTTAACTATTTCCTATGTGTCGGAATATCCTAACACCCCTACTATGCTTTTGTTCTTGTTCTCGACCACCCCATTCTACTGAGGGTTATGGGGTGCCGTCAACTCCCGTTTAATCCCTTCCGCTGCACATAAGTTCTTAAACTCGTTTGAGACATACTCACCACCGTTATTACTTCGTAGAGTTTTAACCTTCTTGCCCGAGTCTTTCTCCACCAATGCTTTAAACTCACAAAACATTGTGAAGGTTTGATCCTTTTTCTGCGTGAAAAATATCCAACATTATCGAGAAAAGTCATCAACAAATATAACAGAATACTCTTGTTTGGCCGTGGATGTTGTCGAGAATGGTCCACACACATCTAAATGGACTCACTCCAGATAGTCTCTGCTCGACTGTTTTTGTCGTGAAAGGAAGACTTGGTGTATTTACCCAAAGTACACCCCTTGCATGTATCAACTTGCTCTGGCGTACCTTTGGGTAAACTGGTGGAGATCTGCCGCATGATCTTCAAAGCCCCATGATTCAAGTGACCCAATTGCTTGTGCAACTCGCCAATGTCTCAGATCTGCACCATCTCTGCTTTCGTTCTCAAAGCAACACAATCCTCTACCTCCAGCTTATAGAGATTCTTCACCTGAATCCCGATCTTCTTTCCTTGACCTATGACTATGTGTCGAAGGCATGCCTTTCCTTTCGAGAAGATCACATTATAGCCTCTATCCTCAAGCATGGCAACGGATACCAAGTTGTTCTTCAGCCCGAGCACATACATAACATTCTTCAAGTTGAGTGGAGCCCCATGCTCCCTCTGAAAAGTAATCATGCCCAATGTAGTAGCACTATACCTCCCATCGTCACCCATCTCGATATGCATCTGGAGATCTTTCTCCTCCAGGTCACTGAATAACTCATTGTTGCCAGTCATTGGAATGAAGCTCCACTGTCTAAGTACCATACACTTCCCATCATTGATGACACCATGCATTCAATGAGGGAAAAGTCGAATTCAAATTGAGACTCCAAAGCCTCACTCGCTGCTCCTCCTGAGGACTTCTTGGACTTCTTTAGTGGACAATTTGTAGCAAAATGGCCCAACTCATGACAATGAAAGCACTTAACTTTCGTCATGTCTTTCTTCTTACCTCCATGGCAAGAATCCGATTTGGAATGGGAAGCTTTCCCTTTCCCCTTCTTCGCCTTAATCACTAAGGCACAGTTCTCTTCATCATCAATCTTTGATGAAGAGCCATCCCTGGTGTTCCTCCTGATCTTCTCCTGCATCAAATGCGACCACACTCATTCCCAACCTGGCAGCGTCTCCCGACCATTGATAGAGTCTTGATAACTATGGCAACTCTTAAGGAGTCCTAGAAGAGCAAGACTCACCATATCTTCCTCGACAATCGTGATTCCGCACTTCCAAGTTCATCACAACATTAAGTGAACTTGGTCAAGTATTTTGGAATAGTCTCGCCTTTCTCCATTTTGATTTTTCGAAGTTTGTGCTTTAATGCTATTTTCCTTTGGTCACTGTTGTTCTGATACAAGTTCGTCAATGCTTTCCACATAACATACAAAGTTTCCTTGCCATGGAGACTCGAGACAATGTGGTCTTGAACTCCCTTAAGGATTATCCACCTCGCCTTTGCCACACACTTCTTCCATTCGACCAGATTTTGTGCATCTGTTGCTGCTGTCTTAGGAATGTCTTGATCAACGAATTCCTTCAAGCCATTATCCTCCAACACAACCTCCATTTTGTCCCTTTAGGCTATATAATTCGAGGTGCCTTCCAAGGCATACTCGAGCCGCAAACCGTAGAATGTCATCTGAAGTATGTATTGCAAATTCAAATTCACCTATAACCCAAAACTCAAACTTTGAAATCTCCTCTAGGATATTGAATTCAACTCCGATACCATGTATAGTTTCTTGTAGATTCACAAGCTCATGCAATTTACTAAAGCACAGGACAAGAATCTACTTCTACTTTCAACCAACGGAAGCCAATAGATCGATGAAAACAATATGAACAAGAAGAAGCCAAACCAATGGCACATAACACAATAAGTTTGCCCGGGGAAAGCCACAACTCAAAACGCCGCCTATCTGTATTACATTAAATCAGAAATATGAGTGAAGATACAAAGCTTGTTCTCATAAGAACAATTCCGCACAAGTATGCTCAACTCTCTACCTCACAAGCTCCCTATTAGCCAACACTTAGCCAATCTGCTCTCCTTGCCAAGCCCCTATTTCCTTGCGCAATTCCTAGGATAAATAGCTCGTATTTAAAGGGAATTCATGCTTCCAAAACTATGCAATCCAAACATAGGTCCTTCTCAATTTAATTCAAGGACAAATTAAACTGGAATTCTTTTTGCCATTTCTCAACACTCCCTCTCAACAAGAAAGGGATTATTTTCTACCCTGATCCGGTCTTTGTGAAACTCGAATTTACATCTTGATAATGCCTTTGTCAAAATGTCGGCATCTTGCTCCTCCGTGGGAATGTACTCTAACAACATAATCCATCTCAATGCACAATCTTTGAGATGATGATATCAGATATCAATATGTGCTTGGAAATATCCTGAAAAACTGGATTTTCAGAGAGTTTGATATAACTATGATTATCGCAATAAATCACTGTCAGATCCATCTGCTGACCAGACAGACCATCTAGGATCTTCCTCATCCAGATGGCCTCACATGCTGCCTGACTTGTAGCCATGTATTTTGCCTTAGCCGAATTGAGTGCAATCGATCTTTGTTTCCTGCTGTACCAAGAAACTGCCGCTGGCCCAATATTGAAAATCCCTCTTGATTTTCTCTTCCTGTCAGATGGACTCCCTGCCCAATCTGCATCAGTGAAGCCTTGGAGCTTCACTCCCTTTGTTTGTCTGTATCATAATTCGTACTGAGTAGTGTCCTTGAGGTATCTCAATACATGCTTCGCTGCCTTCCAATACAACTTGGTAGGCCTAACCATCTTGACTAAGCTGGTTAATTACAGAGCATAAATCTGGTCGCCTGTTCACCTAGTACATGAGTGAACCCACAAGCTATCTGTAAACATTAGTTTCCACTATCTCTCATGAAGTAGTGTCCTCCTTCCTCCAGTTACTCGCTAGAGGAGTCGCCATAGGCTTGTTGTTCTCCATGTAGAACCTCCTAAGTATCTCACTGGCATACTTGCCTTGAGACACAAACAACTCCCCATCACCCTGTGATACTTCCATGCCCAAAAAGTAATGAATGAGCCCCAAGTCCTTCATCTCAAACTCTTTTGCAAGGTCCTCCATGCAAGATTTGACCAGTTGATCATCACCTGTCAGTATGAGATCATGAACATAAAGTACAATGATCAATAGTTTACCTGCCACCACTGTGGTACAGGTTCTATCTGTTTCACTCTTCGTGAAGTCCAACCCAGTGAAGTAGCTGTCTATTCTGGTGTACTAAGCACGAAGTGCTTGCTTCAGCCCATACAACGCTCTCTTGAGCCGCCACACATGCGACTTGCGGTCGAAGGTTTCAAAACATTTAGGATGCTCTATGTACACCTCTTCCTCAATCATGCCATTAAGGAAGGTTGTCTTTACATCCATTTGATGTACCTTCCAACCCATCTACGTTGATAGTGCCAATATAGATATGATTGATGAGTACCTTGCAATAGGAGCATAGGTCTCATCATAGTCAATCCCCTTACTTGTGAAAAGCCACGGGCCACAAATCTAGCCTTATGCTTCTCCACACTACCATCTGCAGCTTGCTTTACTTTGTAAAGCCAACAGTAGCACCACAGACTTATTGTCTAGTCTCGAGACCACATCCCAAACACTATTACGAACTATGGAGTCATACTCCTTCACCATGGAATCAACCCAAACCAACTGCTGCACTGCTTCCTCAAAGGAAGATGGCTCTGTCACAACACATCTGCTCATAAGAGCCATGTATCCAGTGTACTTGTCAAGTGACCTCCTTTGTCTGTGTTGTGATGTGGGCGCTCCCACATTCTCTCTAGCATCTGACAACTATCTATCCGCCTCACTGGTGTGCTTTCTACGAACCCTGCAGGACTCTTCCTGAGTGGAGGTCTCCATTATCGGATCCTCTGCATGTGTCTGCAACTCCCTCTCAAAGGAAACTCGCATGGCCTTCTAGAATCTGACATCCCTGCGAACCACTGTCAATCGTCTGGTTGGCAAGTGCACTCGATAGTTGTGAGGTGTATCAATGTATCCCACGAATATCCCCAACTCTGTTGTCGGCTCAAGCTTCTTCTGTGCATCTTTGGTCACATGGCAATATACCGATGACCCAAAAATCCTGAAGTGACCAAAATCTGGCCTCTTATCGGAATAAGCCCCCTCTAGTGTCTTCATCCCAAGTATCCGATGCGAGCTACAGTTCTGAACATAAACCGTTGTGTTGCATGCCTCAGCTCACAAGTGTAGTGGGAGGCCCTGATCATGTAACATTGTCCTCGCTGCCCCTACTATGGTTTTGTTCTTCCTCTTGGCCACCCCATTCTGCTGAGGGTTATGGGGTGTTGTCAACTCCTGTTGAACCCTGTCTGTTGGACAAAAGTTCTTAAACTCGTTCGAGACATACTCACCACCGTTATCACTCTGTAGAGCTTTAACCTTCTTGCCTTAACTAGGAACATAAACACACTAGTAGTGCCTAACTTTAAAACAACTTGCACAACAAAAGTCTAACAACAATGAGATCAATATACTGCACAAGACTTTATGGACCAAAACTTATTTCTTATTAGTCCTTCAATAAGAAAATCTTAGGGCTCCTATACTAGAGATCATGGCTGTTTACAATCCCTTTACAATTTCCAATATTAGGTCTATCCTTTGATATGTACACCTAGGGTTGAGGCCTAGTCAATCAGGCTCTCATTTACCCCAAAAAAGCAAATCTCAGAACACTTAATTTGCTTGTTGTACATACCTAGGCATATCTCTTTAGCCCATTGTCCTCCTTCTCTTTTGTTGTCCTTTGCAACCTAGCCTACTGCCCTCCTTAGCAGTTGTTGTCCTTTGCAACCTAGCCCATTGTCACTTTTGATATCACAACCCTTTACGTTGTTGTCGCTTATCTGGGTACCCTAATAGTCCTCCATACTTGCTGCTACAAACTCGGCTTGCTTTAGTCAACCTATTATAGGCCTTGGCCTATTCCTTCATGTTGGTCACTTTTACCATGGCTGTCATACAATTGTCCCTCGACTCTTGGCCCTACAGTTGCGGTGTTGAGAAATGTAACTGGTTTCAGTCTTCATAATTGTTGTACTCATTTCAATATGTATCCTATATAACAAACAAGAAAAAGAAAAGGAAAAATATTATTATCAAAGCACGGTTTCATGCTCATTATTGATGGTCTTTTAAGTAAAAGCATGTTCTTTGTTCTTTTAGGGTTTGTTAGGTCTTAGGATTTATTGTCATGAGTCAAAGGAGTCAACATCATGTTTATAAGACCCTTCCGCGCAATTTGTAATTGTAAAAATAATTATTTTTTAGTCTAGAAAGTCTTAGAATCTCCAAGAATACAAGTCAGTCTAAAGGAGGGAATTCGACCCTTTGAGAAGACTATATAAAGAGTAGTTCAACTTCATTTGGAGACACTCACTCACAAGTTCGATCTACAAGAAAGAGTTGGATCTGTAGCTGGGTAAGGCAAAAAAAGGAGAGCAAAGGTCTAAGAAGAGTTGTAAGGCCGAAATTTCTTGTTTTTGGGCCCTATCTCTCACACGTGCAAAATTCTGGAGTTGCTGGGCTGCAGTAGGAGGCCTAAATTGTAGGTTCGAGTTGCAGGGGGATGAAGTGCAGAATCTATAGCTAGAAGAGGGAAAACCCTTGTCTAGACCTCATTGACCTTGGGAAAGCTACCTTGGTCTAAGTAGGTCTTAGGATGAGGTTGTATTAGGGTTTCCCAAGAAGCTAGAAGGACAAAGTTGTAGGTTGAGTAGCAGTGCTATAGCTGGCAGATCGAAGTTGCAGTGTGTGGCAATTTGGTGCAGATTCAAGGACTTGAGGAAGGGATGACTTAGTATTGGGAGAAGGACTTGGTCTAGGGATTGGGTCTTTGTATCTCATTTGAAGCAAATTCTAAGAAGAGAAGAGTTTCTAGGTTTTCCCCTTTGAGGGGACTTGCCTTGGTTGAGAGAGCCTATATCTGTGTCCTCTTTTGTTGTTGTTGTTTCTTGATATTGTTTGATGAAAAAATCTAACTGAAGAACATAAAGATGATAACTAAGATTCACAAGCAAGTATTAAGGTTAAAGAAAATAAGTATAATAAGCTGCCACTTTACATTTTCTAACATGCGACCCTTCTGCAGCTGTGTTTGCTGCCAGCTTGTGGCTGTCCTGCGTAGACTTAAAATAGACCTTTGCCTTGCTCTTCAGAGTTTCAGATGCTCTCCTTTGTGCTGCGGCTCCCTCCCTCTCTCTGGTTGCAGGTTATTATAGTTCTCCACAACCAAACTCCAATAGACCTTGGCCTAGCCACTCCCTACAACTCCTTACTACCCCTGGCCCTCCTTTTCCAGCTAGTTGCAGCCCCCTTCGCAAGTGAAAGTCCTTGTTGAACTTATGTGTTTTAGTGTATCCTTTGGCTAGTATATATACTTATCCAAGGGGTGTGAAACCCCAAATGGTGTGCCCTTTGGCCTTGCTGACCGACCCAAGCCTACCTAACTCGGAATTAAATTAAGTTTTTTAAATTCATTTTCTTGGGTTTCAAGGCTGCTCCTTTGTGTCCAAAACCCCAAACTGAAAACCACAAAGCCCCCAAGGGATTTTCCACTTAGAAATACAGCTACTAAATCCCAACAGGCACTTTAGGCCTAGGGCAACAACGAGATCCAGCACCACTATAAACTTAGTGACTTCTTCCCTCTTGTTTTATGGTTGGATATTATCCACAAAAGGAAGGCTTTCCTGGCAAGACTTAGAGGTTAGATGAGTGAGGAATTGTAACCTAGATGGCTCTCTAAGGAGATTCCAAATTATACACACTAAAGTGATCTTCAATAAAGCTAGGCTTGGGGTGAAAAAAGATGAAGAAATGGTGGAGACTATCGACAAAGCCTAGGAGGCCAAGTTCAGTTCTATAGATTTTCTGGTTAGCATTCCCACTAGCCACTATCAATTTATGGATTGTTGTTATAAGTTAGGGTTTCAAAGGAAAGCAGTGTATTGTGTTACAACATGCAAAATTTTACAAGAACACTAGAAATAGCCTTTTAAGGTATGATCAACAAGGGAGTTCAAGCTATTAAAGGGGGTAAACAATAGGTTTTTGATGGCTGAACATGCACAAAACTCCAAATAAAACCTAGATGTTAGCCTTAAAAATGGGGGTAAAAAATGCATGAAATGATAAATTTTGCCTTTTTAACATTCATAAATGCAATGTGAAACTTTAGGACAATAACACATAAGTGCATTTTAGCTTTAAAATGCAGATTTAACTAAACCTTAACCGTAGTTTACCATAAAATAAAGAACAATGGAAAGACTAGGTTGATCGACACACAATGATTAGTGCCTTCAATCAATTGGGCAATGGAGTCGATAGGATGAGGTCAAAAGTCCGAGAACCTTGGATAGAGAGGGAGGAGAGTTTTCTTCACTTCCAAACCCTAACTACTTTCTATTTTAGGAAATTTAAGGTCGAAGGATGCTATCTAGTTCCTTTGATGGATGGTTGATGACAAATTTTGTATAATAAAAAACAAGAGTTCATAAATGATTTGCAATTTTTAATATGGCACAAGATAAAGCCCGATTTTTGTAATCAATGCAAAATGGAAGAAAAATAACATTAAAATTACCCCATTCGAGCAAGCATCACTTCATCACTCCATAGAAAGTCTCTGCATGCAAAACATATCCCCCCAAACACAATTTGCGTACCCTATTTAGCCATTGCGTCCAAGTGAGAGAGAGAGAACTAGTGCCGATTCTTTGAAAGAGAAATAATTGTGTGTGTGACAATGTATCCTCTAATTCGACTTCCCTCTACTTATATGAGGGTAACCAAGTCGAATTAGGCATAATTTACAAGTAAAAGCCCTAAAACATAACTTCAAGCATTCAAGAAGGCTAATAGGTCAGAATTCGACATAAAGTTAGCTATTCATACTAATAAAACATAAAAAATCACTGCCTTTTCTCCACACATGTGGGGGAAAATGTAGCTCTTTGACATCATGTCATCCTCATAAAGTAAGCATCTCCATCCAGTAAGGTGCCAAGAAAAGTCCAAGAGTGCTCCTCACTCGAAGACATCTCATCAATGTGAAACAGTGCATCTCCAAGCCACAACTCTTCAACTAATACATCATCATTAAAAGGCCATATGTCATCACTCTAGGTCTTGCATAGGTGACAAGGCAAGCCCAGGGCATGACATCCTCATCAAGATGGTGTGTACCAACCCTCCCAAGGTGTCTCAAGTCATAATCATCCTCATTTAGGATTTGGAACAAGGCAATGCCCATCAAGAAGGTGCAAAGCCAACCAGGGGGGCGCCATGGTTCCTTTGGGGTACATTGTCAATCTTGGCAACGTCCTGCCCTCTCTGCTCAACATTTAAACATCTGGAAGTGTAGGTGTCATACACCCATGTGAGTGCTCCTCAAGGGCAAACACCCATCTTTGTGGAGGGGAACGTTGTGGATGCAAGGTCATAATTGCTCTGATGCTAGGCTAGACTTTCTCTTCAAGGTGTTGTAGAAGTGTCAAGCCATTCCTCAAGGGATATTGAATGCATCTGGGGTAAACCATTCTTGACATACCCTCAAGATCAAGCGAGATCAACATCATTAGGTAAAAGAAACCATAAATGTATCATAGTGGACCATATATGATGCCAGGGGCATCAAAATACTTCACACAAGCCTTGCCTTCAAATGTCTATCTAGTTGATGATTTGTAAGCAAGTTATCACGCCTATGTTTGGGATGTCTATGCAATAGACCTATTAGGTGCTTCCAACCCCAAGTGGAAGGATTGTTCCTAGGAAGACACATTAGTCCACAGATGCAAGTGATAAAGGTGGATATTCAATGAGAAATATTTCAAGGAAGATGCCATAGCCATGGTACTAGCTAAATAAGGTCCAACATCTTGAGTTTAATGATGAGAAGAAGAAGCAATCGCGGGGACCTGAGTTACATCTTTCTTTGGCTTATTTTTACCACGCCTCTGATACTCTTGTTTCTTCAATATATTTTTTTTCTTGAATGGCTTGGCTATCCAAATTTCTTGATGCTTTCCAATACCCTTTAAAGATGTAGCGGTTTATTGCTCATTAGGGTCGGGATATCCATAAGCTCCTTTTATTTAGATAGAGCATGATGTGCTAGGAACTAGGTGGTGGCTAATGCGGGGGGTAGAGCTTAGGCTAGGCATTTTTTCTGCATTTGTGGCTATATATTCTTTTATCTTTCTTTCAGTTGCGTTAACCTCTTACGGAAAAGTTTTCAGGCCCTTACCTAAAGATGAAGATAAAGGGTGTCAATACCATTGACAAATGACAATCAACCAAATGATTGGAGGTGGATTACAAGGGAGTGATGGATTACCATAGTCATGCCATATCAAATGGTGCCTCTTATTTGTGCCCCTCATGAATAGTGAAAAGGAAAGGCCTCACGGAATGCCACAATGCATTAGGGACAAGGGAATAACCTCCCTAGAGAAGCTTGGGAACACAGATACAATCAAGAGTGGTTGATCATCTAGCTCAACCCATGATTCATATTAGAATGCCCTTAATATTAAATGAAAGCACGTGACTATAGAAATTGTTATTGTAACTTATATTATATGACCCACTTTCCCTTAAGGAGTATGCTAGATGGAAGAGTAACACCAATTGGATCATTTGCAGAGAGCTCTGAGGCATAATTATCTGTGGGTCATTCATAGGGCTACTAGCTGGCAAGTTAGGAGAATTTTTTTCTCCAAGGGGTTACTCACTTGGGTGGGTAACAAGCACCACATACTATTGCTCCCTCTTGTTGTCTCGGTGTTATCTTTGTGTCTGGTGATCTTTCTATAACACTCTTATCATCTCTTACTTTAGCACACCTATGGGTGCACTTGTTCACTCTTTGCATGTTGGAAAATCAAAGTAATTATATTAGGGTTTGATTTTCCTTTCTTGATAATTACTTGTGAGATTGTTGGCTTCTTTTACTTCTTTATTATCTTATCTTTCATTAAGCAATTACCATATTATGTGTGTATGAAGATCACAAAACAAGAGACACAAGATATAGGCACTATGCTAGGGAAAAACTCCTCTCCAAGGGAAAACAAATCAAGATAATTCTTCCTTTCAATAATATTATTTGATACTCTTCACCCTAGACCAAGGCCAAGCTTTCCCTCCACACCAAGTCAGCCTCCCAGATTTTTGACCCCTTCCAACAACTTCGACTAGGCAGCAGCTTCTGACAACAAGCAGCTTCTGGCAACAACGAAATCTTAGGAGACTCCAATCTCCCAATCCAGAGCACGAAATAGAGAGAGAGGCACCAAAAGTTCGATTTTCTTCCTCTCTATAGACTTCCCAAAACTCGCACTTCTTTCGACCTCCCGGCAACAAAATTCTAACTTCTCTAGCCCTTCTTGAGATATCAAAGTAGCTTGAGAGTTGATTCTTCAAATGACTTCGACCTCCTTGTATATATAGGTTCTTGTGGGTCACATTAGGGACCTTCGGCCGACTTGATCTCTCTTAGGCTGACTTGATGTGGAGGGTACGTAAATCATATTTGACTTAATACTAAACCTTTTTACATGATTCAAAAGCCCAAGAAGGATCTCTTTGAATGTACAATGACTCTATAAACTCAATATTAATCCTAGGAGTCTGCAATGGGGACTTTGACTAATATAATGATGACCCAGGCTTGAAACCCATGCTTTAATAAGTCATTGTTACAATTATAAAAATTATTTTCTTTATTCTTTTGATAAGTACATTACATAATGACTCAAGTACATTAATAAGGACCGAACATAATTAAATTTTCTAACACTCCCTCTTAACTAGGGAGGTATTCATAATGTACAAATATAATGGAAGATCTCAAACTATATGAACCATGAAGAACTTTTGGGCACTGCAATGCCATGCACTAGATTCCTGACCAGGGAAATCTATCAAATCCGTGACTCATCAATTTAGGCACCGCAATGCCATAGACTAGATTCCTGACCAGGGCAATCTATCCAAGTGGGAATAAGGTGGATTTAAGCTTTCGGCTCCTCTAGGTACCATCAGGCTTACTTGCTAACCACCAACCCAAACATATAGGTATGTATCCAAAACAGAGCTCAATAACTAACACCACCTTTTCCAACTTTGGGACCTAGACATCAACACAAAGTGTCGACCAGATGTCTCCTCAAGCAATGCTTCACTCGCAAAGCCTCAACAAATCTCTTTCATTTTCTTATCATCAACACAATCAACAATATCTACCAAACCAAGCAGGTTCCTTAGATATTCAAACTTATAATATCTCTTTAGACCTAGTTTCACTATTATGAAATGGCTTTCTAGTATGTTTCCCCAAAGAGAATCCCTTGCACACACCTTCATGATCTAACTTCATATTAGGAATGCCATGAACTAGCTGACTAAGAGTAGGGATGACCTTGTAATGTAGATGACCATAACTCCTATGCCATAGCTCAATGGGACTTATTTCCATATGAACCAAAGCTTGAGGAGGTGGTGTAGTGACCCGATAAAGACTTACTTCACGGACTCCAATAACCCTAGCTTTATCAATGCTAGAGTCTTTTCCCCAAACCAATACTTTTCCATCAACAAAAGTAACTCTTGCCCCTTCATCTTCTAAACAAGAAATAGAAAGCAAATTCTTTTTCAAACCTGGAACATATAGATCGTTGTTGAGATGCAACTTCGATCCATTATCCAGCTTCAACGATGTTGATCACAGGCCTCTAACAGCATAGCTTTTGTTGTCACCCAATTCCACTGCATGAGAGGATGGATCTTTTGATAGTGTATGAAGTTGCTTACTTTCACCTGTCATGTGTCTCGATGCTCCACTATCAATGATCCATGCATTGTCATTAGTAAAAGAACCTATAAGGCAGCCAAGAATCCTTGACTCTTAACCTTGTTGAACAAGTAGTAGATGACCTTCTTGATCCAACTTCTAGCAATGTTGCAACCCATTCTTATGTCGTTCACCAAGGAGGGAAAATCCATGCCAAAAAAGTGATCTTCGGCTCTTCTTGACCTTAGCTTTGATACCATGTTGGAAAATCAAAGTAATTATATTAGGGTTTGATTCTCCTTTCTTGATAATTACTTGTGAGAGTTCTGGCTTCTTTTACTTCTTTTTATCTTATCTTTCATCAAACAATTACCATATTATGTGTGTATGAAGGTCACAAAACAAGAGACACAAGATATAGGCACTATGCCAGGGCAAAACCCTCTCGAGGGGAAAACCTAGTCAAGATAATTCTTCCTTTCAATAATATTCTTTGAGACTCTTCACCCTAGACCAATGATCCAGGTGGATATTGGTGGCCACCTGCCAAGTCCACCTTGACCCCCACCATTGTCTTTCTCAGCATTTTCAGTTTCCTTGATTGTAGCACAACTTACTATTTTTAGCAGTTTTTCGGGTCCTGAACTTCCGGAGCCATTTTGAGGCCCTAAACGACGTTTTTTGGGGAATCCGGGGGCAACATGGGTCCATGGAATGGATCGATGTTGCCCGTTCCAACAATGATAGTGCTTGAATAGATCTTTCTAATGAGCTATTGTACGCGTCAAACGGAGATCATATGCTAAAGTTACGACCCCGGGAAGTTGATGTACCAACTTACCCCCAATCGGGGCCCACAGTTTGGCGTTTCATCTCCTAGGGTTAGGTTTTGGAATGTTAAGGGTTTTTCATTGTTTCTCAACAATAAATAGGCCTTCGAGCCTCATTGTAACACAATTCAGAGGCATGTAGCCATCACATCTCTTCTCAGAGATAAGCTACCATTGCCCTAGCTAGTTTGTTTCCATTTCTGATTGTAAGCATGTTTCAGTATTTTCCATTAATGAAATGAAGTATTATTTCCGCTGCATCTTTGTGTATATGGTTATCTCTGTAATTTGTTGCGTTCCTGTTTAAATCCGGATCAACCAAGACCAAACTTTCCCTCCACACCAAGTTAGCCTCCCAGATCTTTGACCCCTTCCAGCAACTTCGACTAGGCAGCAGGTTCCGGCAACAACGAAATCTTAGGAGACTTCGATCTCCCAATCCAGGCCACAAAACAGAGAGAGAGGCACCAAAAGTTCGATTTTCTTCCTCTCTATAGACTTCCCAAAACACACACTTCTTTTGACCTCCTGGCAATAGATTTCACACTTCTCTAGCTCTTCTTGATAATGAACTAGCTTGAGAGTGTTGATTTTTGTATATCTTGGGAGGTTCTCCCAGCCTTAGTTTTTGAGGGTTGGAGGTCAAAGTGCCGCAAGTAGGCTCGTGGGCTTATAACCCAAGCATGGGGTTTTGCACCCATAGATGTTTGGGCCAAAATTGTGACGAGTTTTCGACATGGGATAGATGAGGGTGATAGCTCTCTGCGAGACGATTCTAACGCAATGAGAATCATTTGATTCCGAGTTGTCGTTAAGGAGTTATGAATTTTTGAAGTCTAATGTTGGGTTGATACCATATGAGTTAAGGAGGACTTAAGTTTAGTAAGCCTCCTTGACAGTTTGACAACCCATCGAGGATGTTGGAAGGAGCCCTTTCTGTGTATAAATAGAGAGGTGGGATGAGTCATTTTACTCATCCATTTGTGCAAACAAACACAAGAGGACAACCCGTTGGAGAGAAGGACATTCTCTGTTTTGGGCCGCACCAAAGGGGGGCATGACATCACAACAACAAGGGATTGTTTCAGGGCTATGTAGGGTGATCGAATTGCTGGGAGGTAGGTTGAGGATCCTTGCTAGAGGGCGGAGGAAGAGGAGTTGTGTTCCAAGTTTGTTTGGGGTGCGATTAAGGGACATGCATCTCTGTTTATGTAGGCCGCAAACCCTTGAAGACTGGTGTGGTAGGCTGCATGCCTTAACACCTCATGACAAGGCATGCAAAGGGCTGTTTGTGGGCTATTTAGTGACTGGAAATTCAGTGTAGAAGCAGAGTAAGCTTGTGAAGGGAAGCCGCAACATATCAAGGGACTGTTTGAGTATTTTGTGATGGCTGTTGCAGCAGGCTTGGTCCCCTAACTAGGTACAATCATAACAATAATGATATATGAATCTTGGAGCAGTTTTGTCTTATGTTGGATCCTAGTTAAGGATCAGTCTTGGATCATTTATAGGGCAGCTTGTGGAAGTCAAAGAGGAGGGGTAGACCTCATGGTTAGATGCCCTAAACCAGTGACAATTTCCACAATGATTAGGCAACAGACTTGGAGCAGAAGTTTGATGTGTGTTGGGTCAAAGGGCTTGACCATTGATAGGCAATTTGAGGAAGCCTTGGGAGTTGTTTGGAGGATCCCACGTGGACTATTGGGAAGCCTAGCAAGCAACCAAGGTGATAGCAGGCACATCAGATTGGAAGACAAGAGGACAACAACAAGGAGAGTTGCAGATGGACTCTTGTATGACAGTTGGATAGATGTGCTAGGTGAGGACATATTGACGAGCCTGGATTTGTGCAATAGGTCCTCTATTGTAGAAGCAAAGGGCAGATTGTAGAAGTTTGTTAGCAACTGTGTAAGGGTCTCCTAGGTGTGAGGATGCCTTAATTAGGTGCAGATGCTACAATGTGGACTTGGCCACTCGTGGACAGCTGGAGGGCAGCGTGAGAGTGGACCAAGTGTGAATGTGGATTGGGCACTTATGATCTGCTGGAGGACAGTGTGATAGTGTCCAAGTTGGAGCCCAGTGAGCCCTTGAACGGTTTGCAAGATATCGACTGCCCTAGTTTGAAGTCGGAAACTGCTGAAACTGAAGCTGCAACTGCAGAAGTAAAGATTGACTTGCGTGGCCTAGAAGATCTCCTCTTTGGAACTGCGTTGTAGGTTCATCTGAACCTCCTCTGGAAGCTGAAACTTTTGGTGGTGGAATGAAGTCAATCCGACGGTCGGTTTGTGAGATATCGTCTGCCCTAGTTTGATAATAAAGCCGGTAATGCTGATGCTATTTAGGGTTTGCTACTGCTGATATGAATCGGATTTATTGTACTATTTCTCTCTGCTGAATTATTGAAGATAAAAGAAGATTTGATCAAAGGGTTTCCCCACACATTGTGGGGTTTGTCCCTGGCTAGCCGCCACATCTTGTGTCTCTTGTCTTGGCTTGTTTTCTGTCGATCGTTTAATGTTCTATCTGCACTTTACTTTAGGTACATGTGATTGCTAATCTGTGGAATATAATAAGAAGAAAGAAGTAAACTGTTATAAGCATAGAACATACCATAACTTAACACGGTATCAAAGCTGAGGTGAAGACAAAGCCCGAGCAAGAGCAAGAGCAATCACCGAAAAGAAGATTGGCAAGGCTATCCTAAAAGAACAATGGGGTCCTCAACACTCTTTCCTGTTGAAGACAAGCTCTGTGAGAAAGCTGACTATCACGGATGGAAGATGTCTATCGATCTAACCCTGGAGGATCAAGGAGTGTTGG